>ML297932.1:0-48535 GCA_005239495.1 Nicotiana undulata | reverse complement strand
CTTTTTTCTTTGGGAAATGGGGGTTTTTGGTCTTTTTTAAAATTTGGTTTGGGGCCCCCCTGGGGGGGGGGGGGGGGAAGGTTTCTGAATGAACTTTTTTGAATTCGGTCCCTTCAATATTGGATGCACTCCTGAGATATGATTGACCCTCGTATCGTAAGTTCCACCTTCTTGTCATTTGCCTCTATCTTCTTTTCACCGGATTCTGCCCATTTTGGCAATGCTTCGAGCATTTTCATCACCTCAGAATTTTCCCTGGGTCCAGACCCTTCTGGTTTTGTGACAATCCATTCGTCCCTCCAGGTATCATCTCAAACATGTTCGGGTTCGGGTTCGGCCGAGTTATGTGCGTGATTTTGACTCTGCAATTGTGCTATTGCAACTTGCTGAGCTTGTACCATCTCAAAAATCAAATGTAAGCTAACTCCATCACCTCCTCCTTCGAGCGCTTCTCAAGCCGATGTCCAGGGTGCCCCGTGAAATTTGTTTTCGGGATCAGTCGGTAGGTTGATATTGATAGCAACTTGTGAATTGGCGTCGGCTAGGTCAGCGATTGGAACACCATTAGGGTCGACAGGGGGCACGTTGTTGCTTGGTACCACGTTATTATTTTCACCGTGGTAGCCTGACTCGACGTCAACATTCAAGTGAGCAGACCGAGAATTCGACATTTCCTGAAATCAAACTTCAAAGAACAAGTGTAAAATAGGGTGTGTTATAAAGATTCGTATTAAATCACCAGTATTATCCTTAGCCCCACGGTGGGCGCCAAACTATTTACCCGTAAAATGAGTAACAATTAATTTTTTACGCAACTTAAAGGATACGCGATTTAATTAACACGAATGATCTAAGAACAACAAGTAATTAAATTAAAGGAAAACAAGACGATCAAACCAAATGTGATGAAATGATTAGGCCTAGTGTTAGGTTTGAATGCTGGAAATGGGTTACGATCGAGCCCTCGAGATGGAGCTCGGTTGCAACTAAAGAGATGAACCATTGAAGAATACTTGAAAGCAGCTAAAGACAAAAGTAAATTTTATTGCTTTGATATACGTGCCAATAGTGGTGAAAAATAAAAAGGTTTTCCCCTTTATATAGTAGGGGATTTACAATCCTAGTACAAGTCTAAATAAGGTAAAAACCCTTTTCTTCTCGTAAAACACGATCCGCAGTTGATATCGGGCGCGATCCACACCGTAATATCCGGTTGATGGCGAATATTTCGGCTCCTCGTTCGTCATCTCTAATCGTCTTCCCTTTAACCTTGATTCTTGTTTTTCTTGAGCTCGATTCTTCCCATGTTTGGCCATGCCCGATTCTTGATGTGTCATTCGTCCCCCCAGGCTCTGATCTGCGAACGCCTTTGGCTTTACCCGAGCCAGCATCGAACCACGTTGTCTCTCGTTTCTTCATCGGAAAATCGGGGGTAACTTTATCTTCGATTTTACCCGTACACAAATATATTTTACTTGAGTCAAGGGTGTATCGAAAATAACTTTTTTGCCTCCACAGGGTAAGAGGGAGATACGCATATACATTATTTTCTCTACACCTCACTTGTGAGTTTTCATTGCATATGTTGTTGTTATTGCTTTACTATATTTAAAGACAAAATCACCTTTTCCCTTATTCTCTCCTTTATTAACTTAACTTTAATATATTTTCCTTATTATATATGAACATTTAAATGGTCCATATAGAAGAAGATGGAATAGTACAAGAGAAAGGAAAAAAGTAAGAAATCTTCTCTCATTCGGTCTCCAAATCCTCCAACGCTGACTTTGGAATGCCTAGCACGTCCTCACTAATAAAATAAAAGTTACTTTATTTTTTAAAAAGATCACCAATTCACCATATAGGAGCAGGGTACATGCCCAACACCACACGGCATTTGTACAAACAAGAAGAGATCAACCAAATTTTAAAAGAAAGAATTTGAGAAAAAAGATTTTCTTTTTTTGAAATGCACAGTTCGAATCCAAGTATAACTCTAGCTCAAGTGCGCAATAATTCATATTTACGCATCGTGAATTTAAATTATCCGATAAAAATGTGAGTATTGAATAACGAGTATGAAACCCAAAAATTAATTGACAGGTAAATGTTCAGTGACGCATCTAGAGGCTGCATTACGAGTTCCTAAGAATCCACTAATTTTTATCCATATTTTGTATATGTATTAAAATATTTATTAAATATTGATAAATATTTGATTGTGAATTCAATATTAACTTTGAGATGGCGATAAAAACTCATAAATTTTCAATTATGAATCCACATCTATAAATGTTGAAGAGTTTTTGTGTCTACTGAAACTTGAAACACTCGTGAACATTACAATGTCAATTTTCAGCAATATTACGAAATTATAAGCTTTAGTCCAAGTTTCGTATTGGGTTATGGTATATGCTTTTATTTAATGGTTAACATAATAACAACGATCCAGTATAGTTACATAAGTGGGGTCTTGAAAGATTAGTGTCTACGCAGACCTTATCTCTACCCAAATAAGACAGAGAGGTAGAGGTAATCGTTAACATATACTCTTGAAATAAATAAAAAGGTAAACAGTAATTGGGACTACTTCGCCCTCGACATAAGAAAAGAGGACAGAGAAATAAAAGGTAACACAAAAAGGTTTGGTAAATACTCCCGTCCGTTCATTTGGCAGGTATACTAAAAATTGATTTACTTGTATTTATGCATATCAAGAGAAGACAAAATATTTTTCTGTTATACCCACAATATTTATTACTCATATTAAATTATTTTCTTAAATCCAATAAAATATGCATCAATTAATATGGAAATTATGCACTTATTTATTATTTTTTAAGTAACATGAAGAATCAAAACATACTAATTAAAAATGAACGAGGATTATTAAACAACTAACAACAGTTTTTTTTGTTGTAACAAGAGATAGAGCCATCTAATTTTGACCGAATCAATTAAGAAGGAAAAAAACATAGTCAAACCACAAGAAGTCTTTCTTTCTTTTAAAGCATTAAATAAACTACCATAACCCACTAATCTGACATGTGAGTTCCATCACACATGGCAAAACTGTATAATTTGTTACTCCATTCCGATTATAACAAGTGATCAATTTACTTTTGACGCGCTCATTAAGAAAATACTAAATTTTATAAAAAGGAATATCTAGTATGACTAAATTATTTTTAATTAAATATTTAATGTGGGGAGTAAAAAAAAAATTAGGAATATGTGCATAAGGATAATTTCGTAAAAAATAAATAAATTCTTACTTAATTATATAAATGGACACGTATTATGGACCAAAATAAAAAAGTAAATTGATCACTTATTGCAGACTTGAAGAGGGAGTACTTGCAAGATAGATTTTGTAATTAACAAAAAAATAGAACCAAATAATATAGAAAACAAAATAATGCATAGGGTTTTCAAAGCTCTCCAATAACTTCTCAAATTTAAATTTGATTTGAAATAATTTATGTTATGTAAAGACTATATAGAATATATTTATATAATTAAATCATTATAAATATTTATAATTAATTTTAGATTTAGAAATAGGAAACCTAATAAAAATTACTACTATAAGTAATTCATTGTCATAAGTTTAAATTAATAAATTGTGTAAAGAATTGAGATCCAAATCCACACGGCCATGACTCGTCAGCCAGTGATGTTAGCTTCAACTGACAGACGGTTACTTTATCTTTCCCTTCCGAAACCAAAATCTCTGGCCTCCCTTATTTTCTCAGTCTCTCTCATTTACAGTTTCAAAAAAAGGAGAAAGAAAAAAAAATATGTCACAGCGTCGTTCATTTCTCTCACGAAGAATCCTTAGTCGATCCTTTACATTTTCCAAATCCTTCAAAGAATTCAAACTTCTGGAAACTTCTACTCAATCTGATTTTTCTGTTCTTAGGGGAGGTGAAAATGACGGCGCCGTCGAATCCGATTCCGGCGATGCCACGTCATCGTGGTCAAATATGTTGCCGGAGCTGCTAGTAGAGATTATACAGCGAGTGGAAGCTTCTGAGGACCGTTGGCCGCTTCGTCAAAACGTCGTCGCATGTGGATGTGTGTGTAAGAGATGGCGGCAACTTACTAAGGAAATTGTTGAGTCATCTCTTCAGGCTGGAAAAATTACCTTCCCTTCTTGCCTTAAACAGGTGCTAATTACTTTTTTCTTACAGTTTTTTGTTGTTTAATAAGAAATTAAAACGGTTTTTAAAAATATTTTCTCTTATTTTCCGTGATTGGAGGTTCAATTGGATATTATTTTAGGTCGTTTGAGCTTTAATCTGTGGTTCTCGAGGAAATTTATCGCGGTTAATATTTTTTAATGCTTTTGTATAGTTCTCATTGTTGCATAAGCTTAATTGTCGTGGTGTTCTGATAAATGAAGCTCTGGGGAAAGGGAAAGGAGGAAAATTGTGGAATTGGTACTTGGGAGGGGGGGGGGGGGGGGGGGGAGGGGGGTAAATGTGCCTGAGTAGAGCTGAACACAAAAATAGAGGATTGATGTAGCCATCCAAACTACTCGGGGTCAAGGCATAGTTGATTAAGTGTTGTTTCGTAGACTTGTTGCTTACTTGCTTTGGATCAGGGAGCAAGAGACAGATCCAGGATTTAAGCTCTATGGGTTGTATTTATAAAATTGGGTTATATCTACTATTGTTGCAATTTTAGTGGATTTTTACATAAATATTTGCTACTTGTCGAAAGTGCTGGGTTCAAATGAACCTAGTGCCGCAACATTGCATCCGCCTCTAGCTAGGAGTATAACAGGACTCTCTTTTTAGGCGTTTGAATTGTCCGTGTTGGATACGCGTTACTCTATTCAAATTCTTCCAGAGAGTTTAGTTGGTCAATTTTGATTATGGTGTAATTTCAGCAATCTGAGTCCATTCCGAACTTGATCAATTTGTACTACACAGTTTCCTGCATGTGCAAAAGTTGCACCCATACTAGTTCTGATAGAACATAGAAGAAGCAATGAAAAAATGGAATTTATTTTACTGTTCTCTTTGAATACTGGGTTTGATTTGGTGACTATTTCAGTTGAAAGAAATATTGTAGCTTGATCATCTGTGTAATGTATGTAATTAGGAGCTTAGTATACTTCATTCTTGTAGTGGAAATTCTCTATGCATTTGTTGTTTTATATCTACAGTATCGTAAAGTGCTGTCTTTTCTGTCTCCAATTTTCTACTGCAGCCCGGGCCTCGAGACTCTCCTCTTCAATGTTTCATAAAACGTGACAAGAAAAACGCCACATTTTACCTGTATCTTGCTCTTTCACCCGGTGAGTTCTTACTTCGACAGATATTATTTTCAGGAAACTAACTTTGGGAAATTGGCTGCTACCTGCAATAATAGATGCTTGATTTGATGAAAACATGATGGTTGGACTGCACTTTAGGTGTTAATTGCCAACTGAACAGTCATACTCTTTAAATTACCTTTGAATTTTTCTGGATCAACTGACTTGGTCTGTGTTTTCTTATTAGACTTTATCTCAGCAGAGACTATTCAACTGTGCATGTGCTATTGACTTATCAATGGAAGTCTCAATTGTCTATTGTCTACATGCTGACACCTATTTTTATCGTGCTCCCAACTTTCTTTCATAAAGATTTGAAATCTTTCATAATCATCTTTAATATCTTAATCTTTTTATTAGAATAATCGAAAGCATTAGCAAGTTTCCCTTGGTTAGCAGTTTACAGAGCCTACAGACATTCACCGTCTTTAAGATCTATTTTTTCAAGTACGATAAAGAAGATTCATTATGCTTGTTTATTTTAATTTCACATGTTATTAAGACTCCTTGTAATAAAAGACTGTTGTATTACTGCTATTTTACTTTAGCTATCAGCTTGAAGGATGCTTTGGGTCTGATACTCCAACTACCGATACATATTCAAAGACACATAGAGTCACCAGTTATAATATGTTGCTCTTAGGTGTTAGAAATTTCTCAGTGATTTGACTGTTTTTCTCGGTATTTATCTTTGGCAGCATTAATGGAACAGGGGAAGTTTCTCTTAGCAGCCCGGAGGTACAGAAATGGTGCTCACATTGAATATATAGTATCTCTTGATGCAGATGATTTGTCTCAGAGAAGTAAGGCGTACGTCGGGAAGTTAAGGTAAAAATTGGTTGACCCCTGAAAGAGAACACTGAGGAAAGCAATTTCTTTTTTTGTAATATGTGCTCATCTTTGCCAGGCTAAATGAGTCTAAAGGGCTAAAGCTATGCTTTATCCTAATTCCTAAAAGTCCTGATGATCAAAAATATCAAAATTCTCAGTAACGTGTAGTTTCATATATGTAGCTTGACAAGATGCTGATCAAGGACTTGGGAGAATTGATGTTTGTACAAAAATATAACATGATATGGCTAGAACTCTGTAGAGTACAATTGAAAAATTACATAATTATTTTGGTTCTTTGAGATTACATAACCTAAATTCCAATGAAAGATGCCTTGCATGTATAACGAATATTTATTTGGTTAGAGTATCATGTACAAATTGATTATGATTCATGAATCACAAGGCGTTTCACCCTTCTCTTGCTTCTTCTTATTGCATGTTTTGTTGATCCGATAAGTGTCTTTTCACAAAAGAAAGGGTAATAGTGGAATACCAAACCTTCAAAGTCTGATCCACATAGATGATGTCAAATACTAAAAGATATTCTAGATGCGCAACATGTGACAGTAGTATCAAAGGTATTTGGGGGTCACAGCTTAGAACCCTAAGTCTGAACCCTAACTTGTTTTATTGACCTTAAAAAGATTAACTTAGTGCTATTTACTCCTCTCTTTTTCAAGTATTACAACTTCAAGATATCCAAGTCTCAGAACACAAAATTGTTTGGTATATAGATGTTTACCCATCTTTGCTGCCTTGTAATGGAGAACTCTAATCTTGCCGATGTTTTACAATGCATGGGTACAGAAATTGATGAGGCAGTAAAATACACAGCTGTATCCCCCCTTCATGAAACCATTACTTTAATAGAAATATGACACATTAATGACAAAGGAAATCTACACTTTCCTATTATAGAATCTGTTCAATCATAGGTACAGAAATTGATGAGGCAGTAAAATACACAGCTGTATCCCCCCTTTACACATTAGTTTTCTAAGTATGTGCAATCATACATTCATACTGCTTCTGATCATTTATACAAGGTTGGCTTCAAGTGTTGACGTTCCGGTTTAGTTAGTTTTTTCATGAAACCATTACTTTAATAGAAATATGACATATTAATGACAAAAGAAATCTACACTTTCCTATTATAGAATCTGTTCAATCATGGGTACAGAAATTGATGAGGCAGTAAAATACACAGCTGTATCCCCCCTTTACGGAAGTTTGTGCTGATACCCTTTTCGTTTAGTGGCCCCAGAGAAGGTTCTTAAAGATAGCCCCGTTAATTCTATTTCTTCTAAAGTTTTTGTCCTGGGGGGAGGTTAGAAAGTTGAAAGCTTTACTTGGAGCTTTTTGTTAAGTTCACTCCTCTCCATGTTTTTTAACTAGATTTTCCATCAGGTCTTGTGTTCCACGTTGTCAGCTGGAGAAACAAATGTAACATCAGTGGAAAAACCAATACAACTAAACATGTCATGTCTGCTGGCAAAAGCTTCTCTTTTCCCTTTAACTTGCATACCCCACCCCAATACATGTATTTACCTGTCGTTATGATATTCGAATAAGGGGAGAAGAAAAGGTGTGTTTTGATTTTCATTTTAGTTTGTTCATTCATGTTCTAACATTCCCACTGAATCCAACTAATAGGTCGGACTTTCTTGGGACCAATTTTACCATTTATGATAGTCAACCTCCACACAATGGGGCAAAGCCATCAAGTAGCCGGTCATGTCGTCGTTTTGCGAATAAGCAAATTAGTCCCCAATTACCAGCTGGTAATTTTGAAGTGGGACATGTTTCCTACAAGTTAAACCTGTTGAAGTCAAGAGGGCCAAGGAGGATGGTATGTTCACTCAAGTGTCCTTGTCCTGGAGAAGCTGTTATGGACAAATCTCAGGATACTCTGAAGAAGCAGCAGCCTGGTTCTGCAGAAACTAGCGGCACTGTTTTGAAAAATAAAGCTCCAAGGTGGCATGAGCACTTGCAATGTTGGTGTTTAAATTTCCATGGCAGGGTCACCGTTGCATCTGTTAAGAATTTTCAGCTAGTTGCAACACTGGACCAAAGCCAGCCTGATGGAAAAGGCGATGAGGATACGGTAATCCTTCAGTTTGGGAAGGTAGGAGATGATGTTTTTACAATGGACTACAGGAAGCCTCTGTCTGCCTTCCAAGCGTTTGCAATTTGCCTGACCAGCTTTGGCACAAAGTTGGCCTGTGAATAGATTCTTACTCATAATCGTTGCAAGCATGCTTGTGATGCACAACGGAACGCTTTTCATTTAATTTAATATTCTCTACTCTTTGCTACCTGTGTAATTTAGTTTTATAATGTAGTAGATGTGTGACGATGTTAGTGTAATCTAACTTTCTTGCAAATCTCAACATAGTGTAACAAAAGCACGATCATACAATGCCGGTGTTTCTATATACTAATGCCAATTCCTCGAAACTCCTTCGTGTTCACATTAAAAATTGTTCTTCTGTGGAAACTCGCTCTTCATATTAACTTAATTCTTCTTCCTCTTCTTACTCTGATCATAATTCGCTGAATTATTAACAAAAGAAGTAACAAAAAGATTGCTGCCGGCTGCCTAAACGGAGTTCGAGCTTTTCACTTGTAGACCACTTTCGGACGTTTCTGAGGCTTAAAATCTCAGCTGCTCACTTTCCATTCCGGAGGAAGTGGAAATATACTCGATTTGGGGGGTCGTCATTGAATCATACACGCTGCACAAAAATTTGTAAATTACCTACTTTGGAACACACGACATACGCGTCTTAGGTTTCGAAAATTGGCATCTGAGGTTGTCGAAGCGATCTCCAGACCGGATTGTCTGAAGTTCTTTTTTTCGTAGTGCAAACGTAGGATGAATTATTTTGAAGTTACAAATTTCGGTGTGGGTCCATCATAGTGTAAACTTTAGAAAAGTCGAGGAAGAAGCTGAAGTAGTCACTTTTCTTTTGGGTTTGGGGGTAGTCACTAATTTAACTCACTCATCAATACTTGCACTAAAGACAAAGCATTTGTGTTTCGTGATGAGATCACTCTGTTTTGACTTTTTGCGCACAGTGAAAGCGAAGGAAGCGGCCATGATGCAACAGATACGAACAGAATATGAAACTTCAAAGAGGTGGCTGCGTCTAAAGGTTCAACTAGGGCACAGGGTAAAATTTGTACTTCCATTCTATTGACGGTTCTTCAGTTTTTTTTCTTTTCTTAACTTATTTAATTCACTGCTAAACGAGTACCATACTAAACCATGGGTCTTTCTAGCATATGATTTCTCACACATGCAGGCAAAAATTTAAGTGCGGCACTAATAGTAATACTTAATGGCCGCTTCATACCCACCACTATTCTCTTAATCACGCTCTGCACATTTTAATCTACTCCTAACAAATTTAGGCAGGGACTGTCACAAAGAAAACAGGGAAAATCAAACTTTCGCAAGTAAACAAGTGCTAGTACCTGAAAAGACTCCTCATTTTTTTGTGGAGTTCTACGAGGGAAAACAATGCTCAGACAAAATCATTCCCATATGCCAATTATTTTTTATATAGAGAGAGAGAGTAACACTTCAATAGCATAAAATTGCAGCATCAAATTATATTCCATTGCAAATGGATATACTTTGCATATTCCCATGTGCCCACCACGTGTCCCATTATATATCAAAGTAAAGAAGCTCTGAAGAACGACAGGGGCATCATACCACAAACACAAAGATAACTGAGAACAATCTCTAAAGCAAACAGGAAACACAAGATAACACCGCTTGCTTAAAGCGTAAACGCCTTTATTTTCCATATTAGTAACACCCGTTTAGCCAGGAAATCCACAACCATCAATCCATACACAGGCATACTGAAGTGGTTACAGAAAGAGGGTTAACAGAGAAAGATGTTCATGTACATGACCGCTTTTAGGACTGGAACGGAGATTTGAGCAAACCCAGAAGGCACTTCATTTCTTTCCTCTAAGTTTTGCACCAAGAGCTCTTTCCAGTTTAGAGATTATCTGTTGATTTGGAATCGCCTTTCCAGACTCATACTCCTGGATGATTTGAGGCTTCTCATTTATCAACTGCAAAACAACAAGAAGTATCAGAACATTTTCATAATTGTGGAATTACCCACCTGGTACAGTCAATCTGTTCATTTTCCCTTTTCTACTTCCTTTTTCAGTTTTTGGGGATAGGTTGGTGAGGGTGAGACATAATGGTGTTCCTACCTGGGCAAGTTGAGCCTGAGTCAGCTTCTTATCTTGTCGAGCTTGCATGATGGCTTTCTTCAGTTCAGTTGGTACCTTTTGATCTGATACCAAGGTCAAAGATGAAAAATTACAAGCCGATATAATCATAAGAAATAGTAAGTTTGTGCTGGTACAAAATACCAGTATTAATGAAATGCATACATAAAAGAGTAGAAATAGAGACAGGAGTCAAAACAGCTCAAACAACAAAACCAGGTCATAAAGTAGCAGGAGATTCCTCATAGCAAAAGAAAGAGAACATTTAAAGAGAAAAAAGAGATCACATATGAAACAAAGCTACCCCCAGCAACGAGACATCACAGGCTTAAGAATTGTGGATGTTGAAGAAAACATCTTTCCAGCAGGAATGGATAAAGCAGACTATATATAATGTGTTACTGAATAAAGCGAATGGATGCAGAGAAAGCGTTCAAGATGATGTTCATTTGACGGGGTAGATCGTGCTTCGAAAAGTTTTTGGGCATTATTTATTGCCATACTCAGAGACCTCTAGAAGGCATCTTCTTGTCTAACTAATTTTAGAAAGCGTTCAAGATGATGTTCCTTTGACGGGGTAGATCGTGCTTCGAAAAGTTTTTGGGCATTATTTATTGCCATACTCAGAGACCTCTAGAAGGCATCTTCTTGTCTAACTAATTTTAGAAAGCGTTCAAGATGATGTTCCTTTGACGGGGTAGATCGTGCTTCGAAAAGTTTTTGGGCATTATTTATTGCCATACTCAGAGACCTCTAGAAGGCATCTTCTTGTCTAACTAATTTTAGAAAGCGTTCAAGATGATGTTCCTTTGACGGGGTAGATCGTGCTTCGAAAAGTTTTTGGGCATTATTTATTGCCATACTCAGAGACCTTTAGAAGGCATCTTCTTGTCTGCAGTCACTGATGAAAATATGTTTCTGACATAAAAGGTAGTAATAGTAAGCATAGTGCCAGCAAAATAATGTAGCAACACCAAAAAAAATCAAAGAACAACTGGAAGCAAGCATGAGTTCAACTAAAAGAACACAACATACTTTAAATGCAGTATATTCAATGAAGCATTATTAAATTATAAAAGGTGTTGCTTTAACTTACGTGCCAAATTCTCAGTATCTTCATCAAGTTTCCTGGTGTTCAAGGTCGCACTACTGGAGGCAGCTTTGTTTGTGCCAGCAGCAGCTGCAACAGAAGATAGATGTAGTAAGTACAGATTAGCACTCAATATTATATACACAAGTTAGCCAAAAGGAAAAATAGACAACATAGAAATTGAAGAAAAAAAAAAGAGGAAGATTTAATCCACAAACCAACTGATGGAAAGGGGGAAAAATGGTACGACAAAAAGAGAAATATTCTATTAAGTTCATCATATTTTCATCTAAGGACCTGAAATTTGTAGAAATTTACACACTAACAGTAATGCGTTTGAGAGTAATTGTGAATGTAAATCAAGAATGACCAAATGTTAGATAGGTGCCATCAGTCATCTCATCTCCATCAAATAAACTAAAGATTTCCAGTTTGACTGAAGATTAGAAAAAAAATCCAGGTTTCATGATACAATACTAATGATGATTGATAGATCCAAAATGGAAGTCGTCTAAAATCTACCCAAATACATGCGACTTATCGAAACAAAACACATGGGAATTGGGATGCGAAAAATTCAATACAGACAATATCAATTAGTTGAGATTAAGGCGTAGCATTGCAACATTTACATCAGATCTCGTGTTTGTCAAGAATCGTTTCAGTTTAATACAGATTTGTGTGTCAGTGCAAGGATGAATATGAATTGTAGAGAACCTCCAGCTTTGAAGAATCCCTAAAGACAAATATTATTGAGTATCTGAATGGGATGGGCTCGAATAGAGCACATTAGTAGGGTTCATATAGCTGACCACAAAAAGTTGGAACTAAGGCATAGTTTCTGTAATTGTTTTCTAACTTCCTCCAGTTTCTGTAGGGGAATGGATAGGAAAGGAAGACGCGTTTAGTATTATACTTCCAATCAACTTTCCTAGTTATGAATATTGGGAAGAACATGGAAATTTGTCACTGGCAATGGAAGGATGATAATAGACTTCCATTCACACAAACTTAAGCATAAAACAATCATTGTCGTTCTACTAACTGTAACTGATTTCAATGAAAATGAACAACTTTAGACATCAGATGAACGTGAACCCCACAACACAGCAGATATTACACCAGGCCTAAAGGTCATAATTACCCACAAAATTTCAATTAAGCAAATACAGGTGCTTGGAGTAGCATATAATGGCACGTAGAAGAATCAATCAAAGATATACATACAGGTGATAACCTAACACTTAAAACATGAAAACCCTAGCTAACAGAATTTGCACATATACGTATTTAGATAGCAAAATCGAAGCCGTGGAGAGAGAAATAAAAGTTGCGCGCTCACAAGCACACACACACATAGGACAGAAGAGTGATGACAATACAAGAGCAGAAATAAGAATCGACATAAAAAAATATCGAAATAAAATTAAAATTAAAAAATCTAACAGATAATATATGAGCAATAGAAGAAAAGGTTATCATAAAATTAGTAAGGCTAAGATCGAAAATTAAAGCAATATTAAGTATGACGACGTTGTAGGAATGATAAGAAGAAGCTGGGAATAGGAGGATACGAACATTTTCGGATGGTTTCGATCTCAGCACCGGAGCGACGGGCGGCGTTAACGGCTTTCTCATCCTTGCGTGCGGCGGCGGTAGGCGCCTTCTTGCGGATCACCACCGGCTCCCAGTCTTGTGCTATTCCTCCACTCATCCTTCTTCTTCTCGAACAAAAAAAATATCTCTGCTGACCCTTGCTTTTGTTTCGCTTTGTTACTACGCTCTTTGGAAAATATTCCGTCTATCTCTGTACTTGGCCCTTTATATAGAGGGATACTTTAGGGCATGTTTGGTTGCTGGTTAGCATATTTGCGGATTATGGTCTATCCAAATTCGTTTCTCTTTACTTTCTTTTTTGTAATTTTTTTCTCTTTTTACGTCTTATATGAAATTGTAGTTCAAATGAGACCTCTTGGTTATTAGGAAATTCAAATTAGGGACATTCCACTAGTATAAATTAAAATTGTGATTGCTTAACTGTTGTAATCATTTGCAATGCTTTCAGAGTTTAAAAATTCTTTTGTTTTTTTAGCTTAAAACCAAAACTAGAGTTGCCTTTGAAGGTGTCATATAATTTTTCTTTAGAAGTCACATTCTATGTCAAAATATAAATTCCTTAACAAGAAACTTAAAAACTTTGCTATTAAAGAGCAGTGTGCAGTTGCTCGTCTAGACCATTCTATCATACTGAACTCAGTTGTCAAGTTTCAATTTACCATATGTATTGTTCATTTAAACGGAAGGGAAAAGCTTAAAAAATCACAAAGTAAAAGTCGGTCATATTTTAGAATATTGACTTTTTGAAAGCGAGAATATCATACTAAAGTAGAACCAAGAGAGTAACAAATGTGGCGTAGTAACTTGATCGTGGTTGTTGCGAGGGTGTTCATGGTTTGGTTTGTTAGGGATATAGTAGATATGCCCTAGATCCAATCTCATGATTAATGATTTGAATATATTTTTGTGAACGTTATTTGATACACAAATATATGGCATCTGATATTCTTTTATAATAGTTATTATTAATTGTTTGATTAACTTGGTATGGTCCTTGGTTAGTTTTGAGACTTGACATTGTGATGGAGATCATGATAATGAGGGTGAAGTTTATTATAATTTGATCTAAATTTGTTCTTGATCATAGGATTATTAATCTGGACATTCGCAATCCGGTTAGATTAATATTTATGTGATCGTCTTTATTGGATAAAGATTAGTTGATCTCATTGACTAAATCACATAGATAGATGATGCATATAGAGATATGATCATTGAATCGACTCATTGGATAATTCTTAACTGTTAGAATTGCCATAAACTGTCAATAAGATATTCTCTTGAAAAATGTGATGTAAGAGTTTCCTTTGATCTAAGATCGCCATAGTAATTGGCAAGTTATTTATTGTGCTTTGATACTAGACACCTATGTGTGAGCTATTAAAATCTGTTAGCTTTGATACTAGACACCTATGTGTGAGCTATTAAAATCTGTTAGTCAGTAATAGTTATAGCAGATGAGTTAGTTAGGGGGTTAGCACTGTGGGGCCCAATATTAGTTGGTTAAGTTAGTTGGTTAGAATTGTATATAAGTTGTAATCATTTTCACTTTTCAATATACAGTTCATATTTCTTCTTCTACAATTCCCTTCTTCTCTCTCGACTTCACTTTCTCATTCCCAAATCTAAACGCAAATTGCTTGGATGAATCTGGAAATTGGGTTCAGATTCATCAAGCTCACGTGGTATCAGAGTAGTGAAGAGTTGTAATTCCGCAAATTTTGTTCAATTTGGCTAAAACTTCATCGTCGTCTTCCTCATGAAGCTGTGACTGAAGATCATCAATGGCGGCCCAAAAAATTGATCACACACATCCTTTGTTTGTTCATCCCTCAGACACTCCTAGTTCGATTCTGATTCCTGTAAAGCTCACAGGTTCATAAAACTATGGGCTATGGCATCATTTAATGTGAATTGCGTTGCAAGCTAAAAGGAAGTTAGGGTTTGTGCTTGGTACATGCAAAAAGAATTCATTCAAATCTGAATTACATGAAGACTGGGAACACATGTAATGCAATCGTGCTCTCATGGATCATGAATATTGTGTCTCCAGATCAACTTAGCGGGATTGTCTATGCATCCAATGCACATTTGGTATGGGGGGATCTGAGAGAGAGATTCGACAAAGTGAATTGTGTGAGGATATTTCAATTGCATAGGGATATTGCTACTACTTCGCAAGGAACAGATTCAGTCTCTGCTTATTTCACTAGGTTGAAGGAATTGTGGGTTGAGTATGATGCAATGGTGTCGGTTCCTAATTTGAAGGAGTATGTTAAACATTTTCAGCAGCAGAGGCTAATGCAGTTTTTAAGCGGTCTTAATGAAACATATGATCGAGCAAGGCATCAGATCATAATGAAGAATGTGGAGCCAACATTGAATCAAGCTTATGCATTGATTGTAGAAGATAAGAGTCAGAATTCTGATACACATCCAATCATGCCAAACAGAGGAGATCCAGCTGCTATGCAAACAGGTAAAGGGTAGATGACTATGCAGAATAACAGGGGACAGTAAAAAGGAAATAAGCCTTTTTGTGAAATGTGACTACTGCAACAAACCTGGGCACTCTAAGAAAAATTGCGACAAATTAGTTGGCTATCCAACTGATTTCAAAAACAAGAAACCGTATGCAACTAACACGACAACTGGTGGCTTGGAGAATGACAAATCAGCACATCAGGATGAAAGAAGAAATAGTTGTGATGGAATAAAGGTAGGATCATACTTTACTGAGGATCAATACATATAGATTTTGAGCATGTTGAACAAGGAGACTCCAGAACATCAGGTTAACATGGCAGGTATTGAAATTTCCTTAATGTCAAGCTTTACTTGTAAAGAAAAAAAAATGGATAATTGATTATGGAGCTATGCATGACATAGTTGGTGAACTAGATGTGTTAAATACTAAGAATAAAGTAAACAAATATGACAATGATCAAGTACAATTGCCCACTGGAGAGAGGTCTAATATAACACATATTGGAGATGTTATTATATGTGATGAGTTGAAGCTGGAAGATGTTTTATATGTACCAGAGTTTAAGTTCAACCTAATATTGGTGTCCAAACTAACTAGGCAGCTCCGTTGTTTAGTTTCATGGTTTCTGTTTATTTTAGGATCTCTATAGTGACAAGGTGAGGGCGATTGGTAGAGAAAGAGGTGATTTGTACATATTGAAGAAGAACTTCAAAGGTGGCTTGGAAAGATTCATCAAAGGGATAAGGAAATTTGCATCAACTACAACAACATAGAGTAATAAAGAAGATGAAGTCTTATGGCACAAAAGGCTAGGACATGCTTCAGTTAGTACTACGAAGAACTTGGATCTATTTATTAACAAATCAGTAGATGTAGCAGTGAATAATGATTGCCCTGTGTGCCTACTAGCCAAGCAAAATAGGCTAGTATTTCCTAGAAGTACGAGTAGAAGTGAGAATCCTTTATCTCTTTTACATATGGATGTTTGGGGACCATATAGGTTTCCCACGTATGATAGAAAGTATTTCTTCTTAACTGGTCTGGATGATAATACAAGGTATACTTGGGTGCATTTACTTCAATTGAAAAGAGATGTTGTTGTGGTGTTGAAGAAATTCCTTGCCATGTTACACACCCAGTTTCAGTATAAAGTTAAGGTAGTTAGAATAGATAATGGCACAGAGTTTTTTAATAAACATATGAATGAATTGTTTGATGCTTATGGGATAGTTCATCGAAGTAGTTGTGTATACACTCCACAACATAATGGAGTAGTGAAAGTAAAACACGTGCACATTCTAGATACATCTAGGGCATTGAAGGTTCAAGCAAGTATTCCTACAAAGTTCTGGGATGGATGTATCAAAACAGTTGTGTATGTGATAAACAGACTGCCTACTGAATTATTGAAAGGGAAAACTACATATGAGATTTTTCATAACAATCCACCCTTATTATCCCACTTTAGAGTATTTGGATGTCTTTGCTATGCCACTAATTTGATTAAGGAAGACAAATTTTCACCAAGAGCAAAGGCAGATGTATTCATTGGCTATGCAGAAACAGAAAGGGGCTACAAGCTAATGGATTTAAATACTAATAGTTTCTTTGTTTGCAGGGATGTTACTTTCAAGGAGAATATCTTTCTATTTGCCAAATGTTGTTCACATCTCATAATGCAGAAATACATACAACAGATGTACATCCCACCTCAGGCTTGGAACATTTTGAGCCTTTGCATAACTCCTATGTCAGTATGCATCTGCAACCGGAAGAAGGTGTAAACAGTACCTTAGAGGAGTCTGTTGAGGGGAGTGGTGTTGACAATAATGCAGGGATTGACATTGCATAGCATGGAAGAAATGATGATGTGCAAGACTCACCAACAGCAAATGCAGATGATGATGCAAATGCAAATTACAACAATGCATCAACAAGTAGCAGTGCAATTCCAGAACAACACTTATTGTAGGAATATCAAGTGAATCCTCCAGCAGCTCTTGAACAAGAGACAATTGAGGTCAGAAAATCTAAGAGAACTACAGAGGAACCCATATGGTTGAAGGACTATGTGACCACAACAAAAAAGAGCTCATCCTACCCCATATCCAATTATCTATCATATAGCAAGCTAACTAGTAAGTGCATAAGTTTTTTGGATGGAATTTCAGCATTAACAGAACCAAAAACCTTCAGTGAAGCATCTAAAGACAAAAGGTGGATTAAAGAAATAAAGACTAAAATCAAGGCTTTAGAGGACAATAGAACTTGGGATGTTGTTGATCTTCCAAAATACATGAAGGTTATTGGTTCAAAATGGGTGTACAAGATAAAATACAAAGCAAGTGGTGAGGTAGAAAGGTTCAAGGCTTGGTTGGTAGCCAATGTCTATAGACAAAGAGAAGGCCTAGACTATAATGAAACTTTTTCACATGTTAAATGGTAGCTGTGAGATCTGTGATTGCACTTGCTGCTTCTAAAGGTTGAAATATATCACAAATGGATGTATATAATGCATTCTTGTAAGAGGATTTATATGAGGAAGTGTATATGGAACTTCCTCAAGGTTTTAGGAGACAGGGGGAGACAAAAGTCTGCAGATTGTTGAAATCATTGTATGGGCTTAAGCAAGCCTCACGACAGTGGAACATTAAGCTTAGTGAGGCCTTAACAACTGCAAGATATGTTCAGAGTCTGTATGACTATTCACTGTTCACCAAAAGTAAAGAAGATGACTTTGTAGTAGTGTTGATATATGTGAATGACTTATTGATCACTGGAATTAGTGAGGAGTTTATCAATGAGATTAAAGTTGTTCTTCATTAGAAGTTCAAGGTGAAGGACCTTGGTGATCTCAAATACTTTTTGGAATTGAAGTCATGAGATCTAAAGAAGGGATCCTGTTGAATCAGAGAAAATATTGTCTTCAACTCATCTCTGATTTAGGATTGAGTGGTGCTAATCCCGTTTCAACACCCATAGATCTCAACCAAAAGTTCACTTCTGTTGAGTTTGACAGACGCACTGGAATACAGGTGATGAAATCCTGACAGATGTGAGTGAATACCAAAGGTTAATTGGTAGGTTGATCTACTTAAATATCACACGACCAGACATTTTTTTGCAGTCCAAACCCTCAGTCGGTTCACGCAATAGCCTAAAAAATCGCATTGGGATGCTACCATAAGAGTGGTCAAATACTTAAATCATGAACCAGACATGGGGATATTTCTAAGTAGTGCAGATGCAGACAGCTTGACATGTTTTTGTGATGCAAATTGGGCGAGTTGTCCAAACACAAGAAGATCTGTCACTGGATACTTAGTAAAGTTGGCAACTCACTCATCTCATGGAAGTCCAAGAAACATCATACAATATCGAGAAGCTCTGCAGAAGCAAAGCATAGAAGCCCAGCAGTTGTGTCAGCAGAAATAGTCTGGTTATTAGGACTATTTGTTGAACTTGGAGTGCCTATCAAGCGGCCTGTGGAATTTTACTGTGATATCAAAGGTGATCTCCGGAACGTACCGACCATATTGAGATCGATTGTCATTTCGTGCGCGACAAAATCAAACAAGGTGTACTCGCAACACAGTATGTAGGGACTAAAGATCAGCTGGTTGATCTTCTTACTAAAGTTCTTGGACAGTCTCAGCATGCATTTCTACTAGGCAAGCTTGGAGTGCTTAACATTTTGCACCCTCCAGTTTGAGGGGGAGTGTGAGCTATTAAAATCTGTTAGTCAGTTATAGTTATAGCAAATGAGTTAGTTGGTAGGTTAGCACTGTGGGGCCCAATATTAGTTGGTTAAGTTAGTGGGTTAGAACTGTATGTAAGTTGTAATCATTTTCACTTTTCAATATACAGTTCATATTTCTTCTTCTGCAATTCGTTTATTCTCTCTCGACTTCACCTTCTCATTCCCAAACCTAAACGCAAATTGCTTGGATGAATCTGAAAATTGAGCTCAGATTCATCAAGCTCACACTATGGCCCTAGGGCGATAGTTGAAAAGATATTGGGTATGATTAAATGCTTGTAAAATTAATGATTGATCAAAGATGGAATATGTCAACTCTTGGTAATGAGTTTAAGCTCCATGTTATCTTGAATTATAAACGACCAAACTAAGACCTTGGCCAGGACAACTGAATAAAATAAGAAAAGAGTTTCTTAGGTAATTCAATGATCGATTTTATTTGACATGCACACATAGTTGGTCGCCTATTAGAATTTGATAATTCAACCATATCCTAGGGTGACCCAAAGCTGTAAGGACAGAAGGAATTACTATATTATTCTTCTACTGGTTCTTGAGAGTAAATTGTATACTTCATTATATCTGGTCGTTAAGGAGTGTTGCTAGACGCCTCCCTTGATTAGTGTATTGATACGACCAATTTACTATCGGCTTAGTGTTGAACCTATGGGGTCGCACACTAACGAGATGTTCTAATCTTTGGTAAAGGATTAATTACTTTATTAATCGATAATTAAATTAAAGAATTTAATAGTCAAATATTTTTTTTTTATTATTCCAAATGAAATATTGTTATATTCTTTGCTAGCACAGAGGATATAATTAATATTGTGAGTAAATTAAAGTGTTGTATTTGGAATAGAAAATTAAATTATCTCTTGGTTGAAATATATATGTGATATATATAATTAATATTCTTTTATATAAGAAATGTATATAAATGTCACGACTCAAATTCCCAACTCTCGGGATCGTGATGGAGCCTAAAACTATACTTGCTAGGCACTCCAATGTTAGAGGGATTCGATATTTTAAACAATTAAATTATAACGCTAAGTCTAAAATTATCAAATAATGAATACTGAATAGTGTGAGAAATAATAAAATGAAACTCGAAGTTAATTATAATATCTAGCTACCCAGGGTTTTGGAGTCACAATTCACGAACTACTAAAGAATACTACAAATAATTGGCTCAAGAAATAATGTATAACTGTTTTGAATCAAATAAAACAGTAATCTAAAGAATATAGAGAAAACTCCAGGAATCTGCGGATGCAAGTAAATCTACCTCGTGTCTCTGTACGAATGGCACTGGCTCTAGCTCGATCTCAGCTCAGACCTAAACCTGGATCTGCACAAGAAATGCAGAGTGCAGTATCAGTACAACCGACCTCATGTACTGGTAAGTGCCGAGCCTAACCTCGGCAAAGTAGTGACGAGACTAGGACAAGACACCACATAAAACTGGACATATATAATCATACTAGCAGAAATAACAACAATTAAGAAATTAAAAACAGTAAATAATGGGAAGGGAGCATACGATGGAAATTTTTAACGAAAGGAATGAGGAAAACAATAAGACAGAATTAAACAGTGATCAACAATACTTTTAGCAATTAAAAATAGAAAGGGAACTTGCACGGAATCACCCTTCGTGCTTTTACTCTCAGCCTCACCAAATAATAAATAAATCATGCACGATATCACCATTCGTGCTTTTACTCTCATCCTCACCATATTATAATTAAGAATACACGGCATCACCCTCCGTGTTTTACTCTCTTCCTCACAATATAAATAAATCATGCACGACATCACCCTTTGTGCTTTACACTCTTCCTCCTAATATAATTAAGTCATGCACAACATCACCCTTCGTGCTTTATACTCTTCCTCACCGATCATAGAATCATCAATAGCGTAAAAAAGAGGAACTTCACAAGAAATAAGTATTTCATAATAGTTTCTATCATCATTTAATATTTCAATCTCAACTCAATGTTCACAATATTATCCATCTCGGTGGAACCGGATACACATCTTCTCATATTTCAATAATAACAATAAACATGGATAATATGCTTAAGATAACAAGAATCACAAGAACTAACTTTCACTCGCATATTAAGACTTGACCACAACGTATAAGTACTCGTCACCTTACCTATACATCTCATTTAGCAACAAAACAAGTAGCAAGTATTCACATAACACCTATTCCCTCAAGCTAAGATTAGACACAACACTTACCTCAATTTCGCAGGCCACTCACTGCTCAATTACAGTTTTTCCTTTCGAATTCACCTCCAATACACTCGAATCTAATCATAATTAGTTCAATATCATTAATTAATGCTAAAGGAACTAACTTTACTGAAAAATTATGGTTTTCCTAAGTTTTCTCAAAACAAAAGTTAAAAATTGACCCTGGGCCCGCTTGGTCCAAACTCGAGGTTCGGACCAAATTCCATTTACCCATTCACCCCCGAGCTAGAGTATGTAATTAGCTTCGAAATCTGAACCCAATTCGAGGTCAAAATTTTGATTTTTATAAAATTCTCTACTTCTACCCAAAAACCCCAAATTTTACCATGAAAACCCTAGATTTTTTATTGAAAAATGATTTAAAATATTGGGTAATTGAAAGAGAAGAGTTTAAAATTGTTTACCAACACTTTGGGGATGAACTTGTGTGAAGAAAATCACCTCTAGGTATATTTAGTTCGAAAATATGAAGAAAATAGGTTCTGCCCGTTTTTAGTTCTGTTATTAAATCATTGGACAAGTCTTCATCGCGTTTGCGATGGGCCCGCCGCGATCGCAGAGGATCTGGCCCAATGGCCTTCGCATTCGCGGAGCTTTGCTCCAGTTGGCCATCGCGATCGCGGCCCAAAGGACGCGTTCGCATAGAAGAAGCGGGAACCCCCTCCCCAGGCCCATTACTCTCCGCGATGGCGATAGCCTGGCCGCGTTCGCGAAGGGTAATCCCCCCAGTGCTTCACGCTCGCGGCCCAGCTTATGCATTCGCATAGCACAAAACGACCCCCCCCCCCAACTAAATTACTTTACGCGATCGCGTGTGAAGCTACGCGATCGCGTGTGAAGCTACGCGATCGCGATGAAGAATGCATCAGTGCACTGGAAACATGTTTACAGCAGTTATTTCCAAGTTCAAAACACCCTGAAACCTACTCAGAACTCACCCGAGCCCTCGGGGATCTAAACCAAACATGCACGCAAGTATAAAAAAACATCATACGGACTTGATCGTGCGATCAAATCACAAAAATAACATCTAAAACTATGAATTTAACCTCAAAACTTATGATTTTTCTCAAGAACACTTAAATTTTACTATTTCTCAACCGTACGTCCGAATCACGTCAAATCAACTCCGATTCTCACTAAATTTCACAGATAAGACTCAAATATCATAATAAAATTATACCGGGCTTCGGAACCATAATACGGGCCCGATACCAACGGTTTCAAACATTAATTCATTTCTTTATTTCCTTTAAAATCCAGCATAACAATTTTCTTCAAAAATTAATTTCTAAAGCTAGGGACTTCGGAATTCAATTCCGGGCATACGCCCAAGTCCCATATTTTACTGCGGACCTCCCAGGATCGTCGGAACACGGATCCGGGTCCGTTTAATCAAAATATTGACCAAAGCCAACTAAAGCTAAAAAAATTATTCCAAAAATTATTATTTCTCATATTTTCACATAAAAAGCTTTCTAGTTTCACGCCCGGACTTTGCACGTACATTGAGGTAAATAAAATTAATCTTTTTAAGGCTAATGAGCCTAGAATGGAGTCTTAATTCATAAGATGACCCTTTGGTCATCACAATAAAATATAATATTAATAAAGGCTTGCTAATAAATCCATTTTTGAATTGGATTAATTAACGTGTAATCGGCAGGAATATTATATTTATATGAAAAGTTCATAAATAAGAGAATCCAACTTTGAGTTGGAGAATTCACATGAAAGACTCAGCAGTAACGTTTCATTGAGACGTGATTTTCCAGTTCTTCATAAAATTTCATGAAGTTTTATTTTTGGAAAATAATTTTATCTCAAGTAAACAATTACTTCATCCAAATAGAAAAAGGGTTTATATGTGGTGCTATATAAAGAGTGATGGTGAAAATTTGCCATAGCAAGTCTTGAGAAGAAAAATCACTTTGTAAAAGTGAGAGTGCAATACAAAGCCAAAAGAGAAAATACAATTACAAGAAAAGTGTTTCTTGTTTTTCTATTTTGAGTTTGAGATTTTTGAGTGAAATTTCAATACAATATTTTCTGTTTGGGGTTTCTTTGATCAAAGAGTTGATAGCAAGGATCAGTCTTGGTGTGGATACACATAGAGTTTTCGCACTATTGAAAAAGTTTTTGAAACGAGACTCTCTTCACCAGGTACGTCTTAGATCTGATCTTTGACATGTAAACAAATTTTAAATACGAAAAGATGTGTCTAGGATTGTTATTGTCTTCCGCTGCGTGTTACGAACATCTATATGCAATCCTTCACGATTTAGGTCGGTTTTTCCCTAAGAAGAAACTAAACCAAGTAAGCTGTTTTTTCAAATGTTGGAACCAAACTAAACCAATTGAGTCAATTTTTTATCGATTCGGTTTATGTTGATTTTTGTCGGTATTTTGTTTTTTTTGGTTATTTATCGATTTTTTTCTTAAATATAAGACATACCTTACCAAACACATTCTGGCGATTACATTTTCAACGTAACACTATCAAATCAATTGCTCTTTGAGAAATCTATCATTTTCAAGATATATTGATGATTATTGAATCAAATGTGGATGAAGAACTTAAGTACTCATTTAAAAATCGACTACTTTTAACATGAAATAAATTCTTGTACTTAGTAAAAAAACTACCAATCAAACTAGAATGCAACGACAAAGAATTAGATTATTATAATAGCAAAGAACTAGACCAAAAATACAAATGACTAATATGTACCATAAAATTTTAGAAACTTTATTAAAAAATATACATATATATAGGTGTAATAGTGAATTTAAATGGCTACTTATATAGTCGGTTAGGGAGGACGTGGAGTCCGTAAGAGGTATGTAAAATACAAGGGGGCTCTGATACCAGTCTTGTGTTTTGCCAATGTGGGACTTTATCTAAAGTCTGGGTATTACAGATGCACACTGCTTCTTTCTAAAATAGGAACCAAATAAATTCCACTTCATATGAAGCACATCTTCAGCTTTATTTGATACTTTGTAGTACTCTAGAACTTTGATGTAACAGATTTGAGATCTTTGTTCTCTTTATTGTCTTTTTTTAAACTTGATCTTCTCAGGTACAATATTAAGAGGGTATATATTACCGCAACCGATGTTTCATCTACTTGCAAATTTTCTTACAGCTTTTTGCACAACTCGCTTTTGAAAATATGAAAACTTGACTTAAGTCCTCGCTGCGACACAGTTAAGGGTGTTCATGGTTTGGTTTGAGACGATTTTTTCTCTAAAAAGAAACCAAATCAAGTAAGTCGATTTTTCAAATATTGGAACCAAATCAAACCAATTGAGTTTCTTTTTATCAATTCGGTTTATGTCGGTTTTTTGATTTTTTCACTTATTTATCAGGTTTTTTCTTAAATATGAGACGTACACTACCAAACGCATATTCCAGCGATTACATTTTTAACGTAACACTATCAAATCAATTGCTCTTTGAGAAATCTATCATTTTCAAGATATATTGATGATAATTGAATCAAATGACGATGAAGAATTTAAGTACTCAATTAAAAATCGATTATTTTAAACATGAAATAAATTCTTGTACTTAGTAAGAGAAAACTACCAATCAAACTAGGATGTAAAGGAAAAGAATTAGATTATTATAATAGCAAAGAACTAGACTAAATATACAAATGACTAATGTGTACCATAAAATCAAATTTGATCGATTTTTAAAACTCAAAACCAAAACCAAGTCAAACCTAAAAAGTGTCGGATTTTTGATCGGTTTGGTTCGGTTTTCGGTTTGGTTCGATTTTTCAGGTTCTTGTGAACACCCCTAGTCACAATTGATGTGTACTTTGTACCATAGTAATACCAAGTTTTCATTATTAGTGCTAGTTTTCAATCTGATGTGCGTTTCACACTCTTGCAGTATTAACAAGTAAGGTTTGTGCATTTGTAGATACACTTCTATAGCCTCTTTTCTAAGTGCATTTTTCTCATAACAGTAATTGACATTCCACGAAACAATTTCCAAGTAATCTTCATTGGAAATGTTTGATGAACTTGAAGCGCTCATTCTGTTATGTTTTTCTCTTTTTTCAAACTCTAGTTCTCCTTTTTTTTTAAATTTGTATAGCGTATATAAGTAAGAAATGGTTTTTCGTGCCTATATATATAGAGTTCTTGGTGTATATGAGTCTCCTACACCTCTTCTTAATTATTGGTGTGTTTCCTATCATAAAGATAAGTTATAGATGAAAAACTCAGAATTTCCAGTTGTATTATTTAACTTGTTTTTTTTTTCTCCATTCCATAATAATGCTTTAACACTTCAAACTTTAGACAAATTCCCACACCGGTAATATATAAAGAGCGATGCTGGGTATATAAGTTAACAAGCCTTACACCGTAGTGGCGCGTTTTAAATTCGTGAAGGCCTAGGCTCAGAGCGGACAATATCAATATCGGGATGATCTGCTACTAATGGTATCAGAGCTACTCTTGTGTCAGTCATGCTGATGGTGAGTCAAAGTTCAACTGAGTCTAGGCAAATCCTAGTTGGGGGGAGGGAAACCTCAGTGTGAGTTTAGGCGAATCCATGCGGTAGGACAAACCTCAGTGAAGACGCTAGGTCCATAAGAAAGGGTGTATGTAACACCCCCAGGCTTAGACAGAGTCTCATATCGGCAAAACACAAGAGGGATGCTCCGTATAAGTTAACAAGCCTTAGACCCAAGTGACGCGTTTTAAACCCGTGAAGGCCTAGGCCCAGAGTAGACAATATCACTAGCGGGCTGGTCTTTTACAAATGGTATCAAATCCATTCCTGTGTCATCTTTGCCGATATTGGGTTAGAGTTCAACTGAGTTTAGGCAATCTCGGTTAGGCGGGGCAAACCTCAGTGCTGAGTGTAGGTGAATCCCATGCGGTGGGGCAAACCTCAGCGAGGACGCTGAGTCCATAAGAGGGTGGTGTATGTACCCCCAAACTTTAAATAGAGTCCCACATTGCCAAAACACAAGAGGGCTCTGATACCACTCTTGTGTTTTGCCGAAATGGGACCTTGTCTAAAATCTGGGGTGTTAAAAATGCAGATTGCTCCTTTCTACCTAATAAGTTCCATTTCATATGTACATCTTCAGCTTTCTGTGATACTTTATAGTACTCTAGAACTTTAGAGTAAAAGAATTTGAGATATTCATTTGTTCTCTTTTAAGAGGGTAATATATTCTCACAATCGGTGTTTTCATTTATTTGTAAATTTGCTTACAGCTTTCTGCAGAGCTCACTTTTAAAAATATAAAAACTTGACTTGAGCCCTCGCTATGGCACAACTTGGGAGAAGGGTCGGCAAAGAAGTCAGGAAATAAATGATGTGTTAACATTTTAAATATTTATTACATCTGCTAAATGAAGATAAAGAAACTCAAAAACTTTGTTATTATGGACCAATTAAAGAGCATTGCGCAGTTGCTCGTCTAGACCACTCTATCATACTAGAGTCAGTTGCCAATTTTCAATTTACCATATGTATTGTTCATTTAAATGGAAGGGAAAAACTTGAAAATTTCAAAGTAAAAGTCGATCATGTTTTAGCATATTGACTCTTTAAAGCGAGAATAGCATGCTAAAGTAGAACCAAGAGGGTAACAAATGTAGCACAGTAACTTGATCGTGATTGCTCTGATAAGGGTCGGCCAAAAAGCTAGGATATAAATGATGTGTTAACATTTTTAATATTTATTAGGCAAAATGACCTCGTGACCACTTAAACTTACACTCGTTTTTCAACCCGGTAAACAAATTTATAATTTTTTTATTTGGACACCTCAACTTGATGAAATAAATACTAATAAAATACTTTTACCGTTGACTATGCTTATGTGACAGTGACATAGGTGATACTTTGACCGTTGACTATGCTTATGTGACCGTTGACTATGCTTACGTGCCAATCACGGAGAAAATACGCGTGAATACAATAATCCGATTTAAAAAATTACTAAAATCAAAATGAAAAAGAAAAAGGGAAAAATGACCCTCGGTAGGCCAGTACGCCTCTCCTCCCTTTCTTATCTTCACCAGTGACCTTTCCTCTCCGTTTATCTCCGTTCATTAATTCCACCCCTTTTTTAATCTAGTTCTTCTCATTCTCTCTCAAATTTTTGTTATCTCGTTTTCTTATTCTTTCTCATACATAATGAATGGTTTGAGTAAAGAAAGGTTATGAATTTTAAACTTAAGCAAGGAGAGAGATAGCACCTTGGAGTTTTCTAGCCAGATTCGACATGAAGGCGTGGGGTTTTACTTATTTCTTATGATTTGGAACTTTTTAGCAAAGAGATGTGGTTATATGGTTGGTCGCCGACGAACTAGAGGTGGCAACCATTGGAGGTTTCTGATGGTCAAAAATTTAATCTCTAATTGAATTTAACAGAAATAAGAAGAGAAGCAGGAAATAGGATAAAGGAAACCAACAAATTTCTTGGATTTGGGATTTGGTCAGAGACTTTTCTCTATCTTCTTTTACTAATTTGTTGTGGGTTTTGGGTTTGGGAGGGGAGGGGGTTGAGTGGTTTGATAAATTTATTTAAAAATTGGGACTCACAAATAACACATGTAAGTAATAAATCGTCTAGTATATGGCGTGTTTGACATGTCAGCACAATTGATATACACACGCGATTACATGTGTTTATTATTATTCACTCCATCAAGTTTAAGTGTTTAAATGGACAAATTATAAGTTTGTTTACCGGGATGAAAAACGGGTGCAAGATTAATTGGTCACGAGTAGGGGTGTTCATAAAAATCCGAAAAACTAAACCAAACCGACCAAAAAAATCGATACTTTTTAGGTTTGGTTTGATTTTGGTTTGAATTTTAAAAATCGATCAAATTTGATTTGGTTTGGTTTTAATCAAAAAGTAACCGAAAAAACCAAACCAAACCGACTATAAAAGTATCTATTTAAATTTATTATTACACTTATAAATATGTATATTTTATATATATAAAAAGTTTTTAAAATTGTATGGTATATATTAGTCATTTATATTTTTAGTCTAGTTCTTTGTTATTGTAATAATCTCATTCATTGCCTTTACATTCTAGTTTGATTGGTAGTTTTCTTTTGCTAATACAAGAATTTATTTCGTGTTAAAAATAATCGAATTTTAATTGAGTACTTTAATTATTCATCACTATTTGATTCAATTATCATCAATAATCTTGGTAAATGATAGATTTCTCGAAAAGTAATTGATTTGATAGTGTTACATTGAAAATGTGATCGTCGAAATATGTGTTTAGTAGTGTATATCTCATATTTTAGAAAAAACCCGATGAATAACCGACAAAACCCGAATAAAACCAAATCGATAAAAAACCGACTTAATTAGTTTGGTTTGGTTCCAATATTTGAAAAACCGACTTACTTGGTTTGGTTTCTTTTTAGGAAAAAACGACCCAAACCGAACCATGAACACCCCTAGTCACGAGGCTATTTTTCCTATTTATTACATCTACTAACTTAAGATAAATTGAAGAAACCATTGAAGTGTAGGCCTGCCAAGTACAAATTTGGGAAACTTACATAAATGTTCCAAATAAGTCTCAACTTACCAACCTCTAGCCATTAGTCATAAATTTACCAAAACTAGCCAAGTACATATAAAAAATGAAAAACCAAATAAATAAGGTTCTTTTTCTCAAAGAATCACATGCAAAAATCATCTTCCATATTTTGAATCGTGATTAGCAACATTAGATGAAAGACGAAAAGGAAATTTCATGGACGAGGTAGCAAATAAGGTGATGAAATACAAAAAAAAATACAATATTCCTAAAATCTAAGCAAAAAAGGAACCTTTTCAATGGGTATAGTTGAAATCCATTGAAAACATATAGATAAGTCAATATACAAAATTGGAGGTGATTTGGACGGGTTTTGTATCAAAATTCGTAATTAAATCGAGTTCAAAAAAATTTTCTGTGACACATGTATCACGCATGTATCTCACACACAGGTATACATGGATATAAATGTGATACAAATATGATACATATTTGATACACAAATGATACAGAGTGTGATACACATATCATTTTTTTTTCATGTTCAGTTTTTAAATTTTCAATTCAAATCACCTTAAAAATTTATCAAATCATCCCAAAACTGAGATTCAAGCTCCTTAAGATGTACCCAATCTATTCTAATAACACCCACTCAAAATAAAGCAAAGCTTTGACATTTTTTTTGCTACAGATAGCTAATTTGTTAATATTAGTAATATTTGGCTAATATTGGTTTATGAATTGGCCAATTTTTGTAATGAGCTACTTATAAATGGACATAGTTAATAGTTTCCCTACAAATTTTCCAACATTAGATCAATCATCGTCTATTGGTGCCCGGACCAATTTGCGAGCACCTTCACTATTCCACTGCCACATGATAATCTATGGGTACGGTATTTAGACATTTCGGTTCAGTATTTTCGATATTCGGTATCTTAAAATGATATACCAATAGCATACCTAATTAAATTCGGTATGGTTCGATTTTTCTCCTTTCAGTTTATTCGATTTTGTAACTTCAGTTTATTCAGTCTGAATACTAATTAGTATGTAGAGTCATAGACTGTAATATTCTTAATTAAAACACTCAAAAAGTACAAAACTAAAAAATTTGTTGACAAAAGTTTTGTCCAAAACCAACAAATATCAATCCATAAATAGAAAATTGTACATAAAGGAATAAATTTGGCCATTAGAATGTCTTGTTACTTGTTTAGAGTTAATTGATGAACTTATAAAATAAAGGAAAATAAAATTTTAAATTTTTTATATTTATGTTATAATTAATAATATGTGTATTGTGTAATATAATATATATTTCGCTATGATATCGGTATTCCGGTATTTTATTTTCAAATACCAAATATCATACCTAATACCAAATTATTTTTAAAACTTAAACCAAATATCATACCGAATACTAAATATCAAAATTTTCGGTTTCGAGTATTTACCAAATTATGCACGGCCCTATGATAACCCCACTAGCACCGAAGCATTTAGATCAATTGTTGTCAATTTTAACATGAGGAGATATAAAAAAAACTAGGATGTCACTCCATCAACTACTATGTCTTCTTACATAAGTGGTCAACCTAGATCACTGACTTGTTCATCGTTCATCGTTCATCGTTCATCTAACTAAGATTTTCCATCTAATACAAAACCTATCCTCCAGACTCCCAACTACATTCAATTAAACGAGTAAAAGTAGACATTAGGACATGACTTAGAACAACAGATCTCAAATGTATACAGCAACTTGAGACATTAAAACCATTCCACCTTGCATCACCTGTCTTCTAGATAGCAACTCCTGTCATTTATGAACATCATCATCCTTCTCACTCTCTTTTTCTTCATTTGCAACAACTGGCCCCTCTTTGGAAGGTTCCTGTAATTGAGTTTGAATTTAATTATAAGCTTAGGATATAATTTGTTACAATTCCAAAAGAGAGAAGAGAAGTAGAGGTTGGGTCAAGATAGAAGTACTGCAGGATGCAGAACTCTCCTAGCAGAAAATTATTTTCTTATTTGGCAGAGATTGAAGAGTAGTACATCGATCAATCCCCACAAAAGTCCTGATACTATGCAAAATCTACCAAGTAAAACTTATGATGACATTTTTGTTTTCCTTCTTTTCAAATTCAATATTAACTTACGAAATTTATGAAAGCTCCTTTGGGACAGTGGGTCAGATGGGGTGATGTGATATACAAAGTATGCTTAGATACATTTGATTGTTTAACTAGTTCAGGATGAATTCATTGTTGGAGGACTAGTGGGCGCAACCCATGTTAAAATAAGAAGAATATGCGAATAAGACACGAAAAACGGCAGTTAGCAAATTCTGCCAATGGTATCTGGGATTCATTCTCCATTAGACCTATCCAAATCTGAGAACTAACTCTCTTCCTCGCAAGCATACTCACAGGTCACCATCCTCCACAACCTTACCCTCTTCATTTGCGACCTGGTTAGGCCTCTTTTTTTTAAGATAAAGGCAAACCTGGTCATTCTTTAACCAAGCATGCTTGATTAACAAGCCAAAGATTTCTACAAAAACTACCTATCAAAAAAAAACAGAGAACTTATTAAGAAATACAAGCAGCCATATTCATGTTCAAAATATACTTGGTTCCTGAAGAAACACTCACATAGGCAATCCCTCCATCCCAAGTCAAAAACAACTAAATTTCAGTGTGGTTTAGGACATGAATTTCTTGATTTTATTTATTTATTTATTTTTGGGAAAAAAGGTACTACCAAACTTATCTATACTATTTGACTGGGGTAAGATATTAACTTCGCCTGTATAAAATAAGTAGTAGTCGAGGAAATATTAAAGAGTTGAAATTTTGGTTTGACAACCAAAATATCACATCAAGTTTGAATTCAATCAGTTAAATGATTTGAGCTCTTCATTGATAAGGTAAAGTAAGCTAAAAGATTTGAATTCTTGAAACCTATGAAAGTTTCTTAAAAACAATAATATTAATGAAATAGTGTCAAACATTTCGACATTCCAAAATAAAACATATAAATTGGACCAGATAAAGTACTATAAATATTATCCTTATATAATTAAACATATTTTGAAAATAATTGCAAAAATGGTAGATGTGCTACCTTTTAATATAATTAAGACTTATATCATGGCTACAGGGAGTAGGCCACAAATTAATCATCTTAGAAACATCAAAATAAACATTGTACAGCAACCTAGTAAGAGATATCCATAGAACATTCAATTATTAAGTAAAAGCAAAGCCTTACCACCCAATTGGATGCAACCTCTGCATTCACTTTCATTGTTTCGAGACTTAAACAGCTGAGATCTTCCAAGAGTCCATCAGCACCGTCTTTACTCACAGTTTTTCCCTAAAAACAAAACACAAGCCAATCAACTGGTGTGAAATTACAGCTCCATAATAATCATAGCATAGAAGTAATATAGAGATACCCACCGGAAAAAAAAGAAAAAAAAAAAAAGAGAAGAGATACAAGTCCAGAAACTTCAAACCCTCCCAATTCCCTTTTGGTGTTTCTATAATCCCATTTTAGATATCTTCACGACATCCATTACCACTGGCATCAAGTTTATTACGCCAAAGATAAAGTAGAGTTACTAACATGCATGCAAAATGCAGCCACTGACTCTTACTAGCTGGAGATCTCCATGGGAACTAAATGCAAAATAAACACTCACCAGGCAATTAAAGACCCCCTCTGCGCTCTCTTTGGTTGTTTCACGCATACCTTTGCTGAGACCTCCCAAGCTTCTTTCAGCAGTGGCTTCACTTGGAGAATTGTGCTAAAGATAAAATACAAGTCAGCTAACATTTAGCATACTCTTAATCAAACTGTCAACTTTATAAATAGCACTCATAAAGCCGTCAAACGAACCTTTAATTCAGTGGAGCCACCACATTTTCCTTGTTGGCTTTCATTAATCAAAGACACTTTCGACAAAGACGCTTCAATACTGCCGACACTTAAAGAATTTGTGGATTTGCATTGACCACTCAAAAATTCTTCACCACCATCATCAACATTACCCTGCAATATGTCAAACTGATAATATATTGGCTTTGCATAGCAGGTAATGACTTAACATCCATCTTTTTTCACTCTGTTTGACATAAGCATTATGAGATAGCTCAAAGCTTCTACAAATGGAACATAAACTCATCAACTATAAAGGGAGTAGTACCTTCTCAAAAAGAAAGAAAAAAATGTAAAGGAAGTAGTAAAACTAAAATCCACCATGCCTCCCCTCTCTTCCAACCACCCCCACCCCCACCCCCACCCCCACCCCAAAACTAAAACTTTTAAACAATCTCAGCATCTTGATATTACGTAACTGCCTATCTACCTATTCGGGATGGGTTTAAAATCAAATTTGACTCAATTCCAAACTAGTTGAGACTTTGAGTTCACTATATCTATGTCCAATTTCTTCTATTTTTAGGTGGATAATGGTCTCACCCCTTTACGCTTCTCTACTTAAATACCACGCTTTTGTATGCAGCAGGGTTCTAACTCATGGTGTGTGCCTAACATAGCCTAACATGCACATCAGGCGCTGTGGTCTTACCATTAGATCAAAGCCATCTATGTTGAATTGAAACCAATACGAACAGTAAAAAATTACCTGAGCCTTATCACCTGCAGAAAGTACAATGGAGGGAAGGCGATTAAAATCCCAACCAAGGATTTCGCAAACGACCTGACAATAAGCCCGATGAGCCCGTCTCTTCTTGGTCTTAGCAATGGTTATGGCATGCTGAACAAGAGCCCCGCAGTTCTTAAACCTCTTCCACCCTTTCTCACGCACCCCACAACACACAAGACAACAAAACTCCCCATTCTCACGATTTCTTTCATAGTACTCTCTCAACCCATCATCTTCCTTGAACAATTTCATGAAAAAATCGTAGTATTTAAAACCCTCTTCCTCCTCCTCGTCACTGTCGAAATCGTCTTCGTCGTCAGTTATATACTCAGAAAAATCATCTTCGTCGTCGTCTAGGGTGAGTGTGGCTTTCAGATATTCAGAAACAGCGAGCAATGCCGGAAGCTGAGCCTTATTCGCGGCCTCCTCTTCGGCGGTGGGCAAAGGGGTTTGTAACTTTGATTTTGAACTGTCATTTGGCCAGCTGGAAGGCCAGCCTGAGGATTCAGCAGTGGGTTTACAGGGCCACTCAACTACACCGGAGTTTGGAAGTGGGTCGGAATTTTCGAGGTCATTTTGGATTTTCTTTGCCATCATAATTGTTTGCTTTCTCTGTAGAAGTGGAGGGCTGAAGGCTGAAACAGTTGCCTAGTGTTGTTCTTGAGGAGTCCTAGGCGCTATATAGAGTGGAAGTGGAAGTAGGCAACTTTTGAATTAAAAAAGGGGAATTAACTTCTTTTTTTTGGTTTCCCACGGTATATGAGCCCGTCCGGGGAGAAGCGCTCCTAATCAATGATTTTTTTATACTCGGGGCTCGAATAAGTGACCGTTTAAACATAAGAATTGTAAAATTTCTTAAAAATTAAAAAAATTGATATTTAAAAATTAGAGTTGTGTTTGGATATTAATATAATTTGGGACTATTTTTAAAAATTTTTGTGAGTGATGTGACTAAAAAATTTGAAAAATAACTTTTTAAGATTTTTCAAATTTACAAAAGATCTAAAAAGCAAAAATTTGAAATTTTTATTGCCAAACATTGATTTCGGAAAAAAATAAAAAAGATTGGAAAAAGTAAAAAATTTCTTATGTTCAAACGAGCTCTAGGTTATGAAAATAGACATCGGTTACCGTGGTTATAAAAGTAATTCCACTATAAAATCTGGTAGTATAAATTTTGGTTTGCTTATATTGTATTTTCGTTATAAAATCTGGTAGATCCAATAGAATTTTGTATTAAAATTTTGTATCACATACAACGTGTGCTAAGTAAGTAAGAGAGAGAAATTGTTCTTATGTTTGCTAGTTTTTTTCATTAAAGACCTTTCTAGTTTTTTCATTAAAGGTTAAGATTTAAATTAGAAATCACAATTTATCTAGTTTAAGACTAAATACAGGTTCAAGAATATACACGTCATTTTTAATTTAACGCAGTACATCAAACAAATCATAAGTACTAAGTAATGAGAGATTATTAATTTCAATATTACAAACATGATATTATAAATTACAACATAATTATGTTTGCTAACTATAACTCATTTCCTCTATCAAAGTGTGGCCTAACATTTTTACATGCCTAAAATTGATATTTAGTGTAAACAATGTAAGTTGAAGGTTTGAGTCATGCAAAATGGCAAGTGAAAATACTACTAATTCTCCTTGTATACGGGTAAAATCGGGTCCAATGAGCACCCTGGTTCCTTGTATACAGGTAAAACTGAGTCTAACGAGCACCCCGGTTTTCCGGTGAAGCAAATGGAACAGGGACGTGATTGTAAGGAATTGGAATCAAAACCATGAGCCCCTCGTATCAAGCCTCGAGCTAAACGCCTACCCTTAGAGCCATCGGGACCACGTCCCCCGAGTCCGATTCGAGCAAGACTTCGGAGAGCATTGCCAAACGACCGCACGTGACTAACAAAGGGTTGTGATATCAGTGCCCAACCGGATATCACGACATGAATCTCGGCAGTAAATCGGTGATTAGCGAAAAAGAAGATTTTTTATCTTTTTTAGAATTGTACCTAGAGTAAAACTCCCCTACTATATAAAGGAAAAGCTAATTATTCATTAAAGACTCTATAACACACATACCAAGGCAAAATACTTCTATTCTTTCTAAAAGTTATTCAAAGCTCTTGTTTTCGTTCATAAGTTCTTCATAAGTGGTAGCTCGGAACCGAAGGCAGACTCCTTTTTAGGCCTTTAACCGAGCTCGAATTCACTATCATCATTTGTTTGACTATTTATTTTATCTTTTACTTGCTTGTCTAACGTCATTAGTCACTTGTATTAAATTAATCCATATATCCTTAAAACCGCGTATAAATTCAGTTATTATCTATTTTTAAGGGTAAACAATTGTCGCGCCCCCTTTATCCCCAAGCACTCCTTTCGGGACCCGGTTTAAAAGGGTTTAATGACATTGGTTGGGACAGCTCATTCCTTTTGGCAAAGGAGTTTATTTATTTGAAGAGTCGCCACCTAACGATTTTAAGGTGTGTTAGGGCACCTATTGGGGTTCATTTACAACTAAGTTTGATAACCAGAGACAGGGTAAGGGCTTGAAATTATCCTAAGGGGAAGGTGTTAGGCACCCCTCAGGATCCACAAGTGTGGTTCCCGGCCAAATAGCTTTTGTGAATTTGTACGATTAGCAAGTAAACAATTAAGGCCCAAATAATAGGGGATTTGGAAATGTTCATAGCCTAGGCACATATAAGTTACAAGTTTGAAAATGTTTAATAACTAATGGATTTTTGAAAAGGATTATAGTCTAAACATGTTTATGGGGTAAGGGGGATATCCTAGGTTTTTTTAAAATATGGATCACATCAATGCAATACCCGGTATGACACTCCTCAAAGAGGGGCTACACGTAGTATTAGCGCACCGGTCATCATATCCATATCTACCCCTTCCCACCCCGTGAAGGTAATTAAAGCGAGTGTTGGTCTCGACCTCTATTGCATGTTGTTACTTGTCCCTTCCTATTAGTCCCGGAGGAGTTTAGGACTTCTATCCTATAAAGGAGCTTCTAGGCGGACCCTTAAGTTTTAAAGGAAAAATACTAAAGCGACATATAAGAAAACAGATAGGACTTCAATTAAGGGGAGCATGGAAAACAAATAGAAGGCTCAGGTATACCTCCACAAATAATACACATAAACAACATGACTCATACACAATTAAGGTCCAGATTCAAATTCAGATCCTAAGCATGGTATCTAAGTGATAACAACAGAGACAGATTTTATTGCATAACTTGGAGAGGAAGTCCTAATCAGTTTTGCCTACTGGTTTTAAGCATGCTGGTATTAATCACAAGAAGACAGTCCCAGTTTTTATTTTTTAAGGTTGATTACCTAATGCTTGCCTAGGCGTGGGAGGATATGCAATAGTTGTTCAGAGTTGTTGACAGTTTCAGGTTGTTATATTCAAAAAAGCATGCAGTTCTAAATATTGCAGAATACATAGAAATTTATTACTAGTTATTAGAACAAAGTGAATTGTTTCATACTCAGTAATTAGACTAAGTGTGATTGGACGATTGTGATCCTAGAACATGATTTCTAATGCAGGAACATGCAGATAACTTGAAACGGGATTTCTAAATGCATACCACGTTATGCACAGTTTCATAATAGGCAGAATGACATTTTATTTTAATGTTGTTTTACCTAGACAGGATTTCTAAGTGTATAGCATGATGATTGCATGAATGACCACTGATGTTAACACATTTATCTAGAACAAAATTTCTGAATGTTTTCAGGACAAGTAAGATGCACTTAGGACAGAATCACATTAGTTTATTTTTATGTCGTTATTTACCTTAGAGATATGGTTTCTAAGTGATGATGAGATACTAAAAATAGTACATATATGGATCCTAGGGAACATGATATCTAATGCATGGCATGCTTGGCATATATTATACCTAATCATGGTTGCTATTGCGCACATAAAAAAAGTAGACCTATGAGCATGATTTCTACCCTTGACTATATTGCCGCATACATAGTACCCACCCCTTTTCACTATCTAACCCTAGAGTTGTTTTACGAATAATTATTACAGACCATCAGATATGAATTACGTAACTGAAATAAAAGAAAATAAGAAGTTAGCTATAGGGAGCCTACAGTATAGGCCCGGATTTCCATGTCCTCAATGCCAAGATATTTCACAGTCTTTCTCATAATCCGGGTGTGTCAGAATTCCCTAAAGACCTCAAGGGATCCCGGGCAGTGCTCGCACCCAGATTTCATTGCCAAGGTAGAGTAAGTGCAGTGTGGAATGTCCAGCCTTAGTGTGTCAAAGTTCAAAGGGAGCTCAGGGGGTCCCAAAGCAATGTTCACACAAAGGGGGCAGAACTTAAGGGGTCTAAGAGTTGACATAGTTTTGAAAGAAGGTTGAGTAGGAAACAGTTTTGAAAAAAGGAGGTTTGATTGAAATGATTTCATAACAAAAGTTTAACTAAGAAAACAATTTAAAAGAGCATAAACACCAACCTCAGAACACAACAAGTTCAGCATCACACAAAGGACCAAGAACAGTCCAGCAACCACAAGTAGGGGTGATGGGGTTTGAGGGACAAATACAGAGCATGTGAGGGAAAACACGTAGCAGGCATAAATATGCATAGGTATACAATCAGAAGTTCCTAAGGGGTTCAAGGAACTAGGGATACAGTAGGGATAGGATTAGACTAACATAACAGTATCAAACAGTTTAAGACAGTAGAGTACACCCTAATTAAACTAATGTACCAAATATAGACATGGAGATCATAAAGAAAGGTTTCAGGTACACAAAGACATGCTGGTTAGTAAAGCATAACTTGACATGCTAGATGGAATCCAGGACTTTACTTACATGTTGAACAACAAAATAGTAAATAGAAGCATATCAGAAACACAATGAATTGCAACAGTAATAGAAACACGTTGGTTTGAGAACTGAAATTTGAATTAGAATATACCAGTAAAGTGAAGGCAGTAATACAAAGTAAGAAGTAAGAGATGCGCAATAGTTAGCCTTGGCTTGCAGCCGGCTAACTTAGAGAAATAGCAAACAACACAGAAAAGAGAATATAGAGTTTTAGGTGTGAGAGAGAGCTATAGAACCAGATTAGTTTGTGTCATCTAATGAGAGAAGAGTATGCATATGTATAGTTTTGAAAGCTGGGTGAAAAGTAAGGTAAAAATCAGAATCAATCAACAATTATGGAACTTGGTATCAATCAGAGTGAAATCAGCCCAAGTACTCCCAAAATTAAGGGAGTTATTCAAATGGTAAGTAACAAATAAGGAAAGAGACCATATATAGCTTAACGGAATATTCAAACAGTGCAAGTATAGAGCAGGTAATTAGGCTAGGTTCGTCAGATTCTAATTAAGGAGATAAGAGCCAATTAACAGTAAGTTAATCATGTAACAAGGTAAGAAATAAACTAAAGGTCGGAAATTAGTAAGAATATCCCCATAGGAAATCAGTAAAGGTTTTCAATCACAAGGAATCAAGGATTCAAATAATAGAAAATAATACTAATTACTATAGACTTCTATGCATGAACGGAATGAACACAATATAAGCAAAAGAGATAAATCAGGAACCCTAACAAAGTAAAATTGCAGAGAATCAGGGGTTCTAATAGGAATAACATCAATTAAAGGAAATTAACATGAATTAATAGATAATAGGCAAGAAGTCAGAAACCCTAGTAGTGAAATCATAGGAAATTAGGGATTCACATGAATCACAGAGTGAACAGTAATGTAAGCGGAAAAGCAAGAAAAATCAGAGACATAGATGAACAATATAGGGTAAAATATCAGAGAATCATAAAGCTCATGAGATGCAAACATATATTATCAAAGAAAAAATCAGGAACTTAGGGTTTAGGACTAGAAATTAGGGTTTCAACACAACAACTCAGATAAGATATAGAAACTTAATAAACCATTAAAACACAGTAGAGACCTTAGGATAATAGTGAAAAGTCATAGAAAAATCGTTTAAAATGGGTCATGAAACCCTAGTTTGAAAACGAAGAGCCATTTTAGAGAAAATCGGAGAATCTTTGAGAAAAACAACGGAATAGCTCAGAATATACACAGATCTAAAAGAATCGGAAAGTTTTAAGAGTTAGGGTTTCAAAGAGAACCCAGGAAAGATAAGAAAACCTCAAAATATTACCGGTTTTAGCCGGAAAGTCATAGATCTTACTCGAACGGCCAGAGATGGCCGAAAAATGGCATGAAAGGCCATATGTGGGAGTTGAACCGCTCCAGGTTCACCTGAGGACCTCAGGGTAGTGTCAAACCAGCGTGGGATGAGGCAGAGGCTAGGAGATGGTGAGAAGCCATGGTTTCCGGCGAGGGGGGTGGCCGGAGAAGATGGACAGAGTCCATCGGAGAGGAGGGGAGGTGGAAGGTTCTAGAGAGAACCAGAGATAGAGATAGAGAGACGGTTGAGAGAGAATGGGAACGGGGGAAATGAATGAGGGGGGGTAGTCATTATGGGTTAAATTAGGAATGGAGAGATCTGGACCGTTGATCAAATTTGATCAACGGTCAAGATTGACTATGAGTTGGGTCGGGTAGATAGGATATTGGGCTTGGGGGTCTGATGGGTTATTTAATTGGGTTAGAGACCAGGTTTAATTTAGGCTAGAATTTAAATAAAGATGGCTATTTGTTAAATACCCATTAAAATTAGATAAATAATTAATAAAAATAGCTAGTAATTACATAAAATGACATTAAGGCTAAATAGGTAAAATTAAGGTGATTAACTAGTATTTAAAATATAAAATGACTAATTATTGAATTAAAATAGCATAGAATGTATAATTAGGCTATGATTACAAAGCTATTGTAATTATAGCCAAATAATGCCAAATTGGCTAATGCGTGAAATAATTAAATTCTAATAGGATTAAAATGATATATTGAACCAAGAGATGTTTTGAAATTATTTTCAATGCAATTTATGCTTAATTATTGGATGTAAAAGTACTACATAAATTAGAAATAAATTGATAAAAAATGAAGAAAAAAAATTATGGAAAAATACCAACTATTATAAAAATTGATTTTGAAGGTATATATGCAAATTTAAAATAATTTGAGGAAAAAGTGGGTATCAACAGCTGCCCCTCTTTACCCAGGAAGGATGAAAGAGTTGTCGGGTAAAGATATGATGGCCAATTTTGACCGAGCGAAATGGATTGAAGGGTTTTAGGCCGCACCCTGGTTTCTGAGTTGCCTACATATCCCTGGTTTTACAGGAATCAGTCTGTATGTAGTTCAGGAGTCATCAATGAAGTATACCGATGAAGTTTTTACAAAAACGGATGCAACATATAGGACTGGATGAATAAGCGGCTTACGGGGTAGTTAGGAGAACTGGAGCGGGACCGCTCCTGCCAGGACGGCCGTTGCTCGCCGGATTACCTGCAGATAAACGATACAAGCATATATTGCGTAATTTAAACATGATGCAAGTTCCCGTCGGACTATGAATGTTTTTTCGGACGGTTAAGGATGACGTCCTTAGACCATGACGTCCTAGGCTATGGATTGATTGATGCAGGATTCGCAGGCCATGAAATGATGTTCTCGGGCCATGAGGATTGTGCCTCCGAACCATGACGCCTTTGAATAATGATATGCAAGATTGAAAGAGATCCTCATGCCATGGTATGGTGTTCTCGGTCCATGAAGATGGTGCCTCCAAACGATGACGCCTTTGGACGAGTTGGCGATATTTCAGCCCATGGAAATGCAATAGTATGATGCTGACAAGACAGAACTTAGTCTTACGTATTGAAGGGCAGAGCTTAGCCCAAAAGGAAAATGAAGTAAATAGTGTCTGAGACAACACTTAGTCTCGAAAAGTAAATTGGAGGCAGAGCTTAGCCTCGGAAGGCGGAAAAGTAGCCTTATGCAAAAATACAGATGGAGACAATGCTTAGTCTCGAAAGGTAGAAAGGTAGCCTTATGCAGAGATGTGAATGCAGATGGAGGTAGAGCTTAACCTCGGAAGGCAGAATTGTAGCCTTATGCAAGAATGCAGATGCATGTGGAGACAATGCTTAGTCTCGGAAGGCATAATAGTAGCCTTATGCAAGTTGGAAGGCAGAATGGTAGCCTTATGCAAGTTGGAAGGCAGAAGGGTAGCCTTATGCAGGTTGAAAGGCAGAAGGGTAGCCTTATGCAAGGGAAGGCAGAATAGTAGCCTTATGCAAGATGCGAATGCAGGGGAGGTAGAGCTTAACCTCAGAAGGCAGAATGGTAGCCTTATGCAAGTTGGAAGGCATAATAGTAGCCTTATGCAAGGGAAGTCAGAATAGTAGCCTTTGTAAGATGTGAATGCAGGGGAGGTAGAGCTTAACCTCGGAAGGCAGAATGGTAGCCTTATGCAAGAAATAAAATGACAGTAGAGTTTCTTAGCTGATAGCAGATTGCGGCATTGTGATTATTGCGAGCATTGTGACTACGGAGCATTATTTACATGTGCTGATAGCAAACGTCGGCAAGTGCAAAGGTTTTGAGAATCGCATTTTGAACAATGTTTGTCCCCTGGGTGGACAATATGTTTAGGGATCTAGCAACCCTAGTGCCTGCATCCAAAGAAAAATCGTGAGTTCTGTAAGGGGAAGGTTAGTTCGTATCCCCGTTGGCTTTGCTTGGCTTGTTCGGCTTGATCTGATGATACTGTTCGTATCATTGGGGTAGCGTTTGCTAAACAAAGTTGTTTCAAAAATAAGTATGCATGATTTTGTAAAAGTATGACATAATGTATAATTAATTTTAAAAAATAGTTTTTAGATGAACCGATGACCGTGACGTGGTTCGAGACATTGAAACCTCTCATGCTCCTCCTCAAAATTCTGCCCCAGTTTGATGGGTTGATGTTACTGACTGTTGCTCGTGCGGCGATCGGCTGAAATTGCTTCGGAATTTTGAGGATCTGCCCCAGTTTCCAATTGCGGGGGAAAATGAAAATTTTATTGAATTGTGACCGAACCCATAGGGCTGCCTACGTATCCCCTCTTAAACAGGAATCAGGTCAGGCGTAGTTCAATTTACAACATTGAGAAATCATAAAGATTACAGATAGTAGCGCTTGGCTGCGTCTGAATTGATTGGCTTTGGCCAGCCTTCTCCATCCATTTCTGCAAGTATGAGGGCTCCCCCTGTCAGCACTCGGTGAACCATGTATGGGCTTTGCCAGTTGGGAGAGAACTTCCCTTTGGCCTCATCTTGATGTGGAAAGATTTTCTTTAACACCAGCTGCCTCGGTGTGAACTGTCTAGGCTTGACTCTCTTGTTGAAGGCTCGGGTTCTGTTCTGATAAATTTGACCGTGACATACTGCATTCATCCTTTTTCCGTCTATGAGGTCTAGTTGCTCATAATGGTTCCTTACCCACTCTGCATCGCTGAGCTCAGCTTCTTGTATGATCCTTAGGGAAGGAATTTCTACCTCGGCGGGAATAACGACTTCTGTACCATAAACCAGCATATAGGGAGTTTCCCCTGTTGATGTGCGGACCGTGGTGTGATATCTTAGTAAAGCGAATGATAACTTCTCATGCCATTGTCTGTGCTTTTCTATCATTTTCCTCAATATCTTCTTGATGTTTTTGTTGGCGGCCTTTACAGCTCTATTCATTTGAGGTCGGTAAGCTGTGGAGTTCTTGTGTCTGGTCTTGAAATTCTCGCACATGGCTTTCATCAGGTCACTGTTAAGGTTGGAACCATTGTTGGTGATGATCAACTCTGGAATTCCGAATCGACAAACAATGCGGTCGCGGACAAAGTCTGCCACGACTTTCTTAGTTACTGCTTTGTAGTATGTTGTTTCGACCCATTTGGTGAAATAATCGATGGCTACTAGGATGAACCTGTGTCCGTTGGGGCGGTAGGCTCGATTGGTCCAATGAAATCCATGCCCCAGGCGGCAAACGGCCATGGTGAGCTCGTTGCATTAAGCTCGTTTGGAGGCACCTTTATCATATTTGTGTGTACCTGACAGCGGTGGCATTTCCAGACATACTGGATGCAGTCCGTTTCCATAGTCATACAAAAGTAACCAGCCCTGAGTATCTTCTTTGCTAAGACAAACCCATTCATATGCGGGTCGTAGGTCCCAACATGAATTTCCTCTAGTAGCTTGGATGCTTCCCTTGCGTCGACACATCTTAATAATCCCAAATCGGAAGTCCTTCGATACAAGAGTCTTCCGCTATGAAAGAAGTTGTTGGACAGTCTCCGAAGTGTGCATTTCTAAGTAAGATTTGCAAGCTCTGGGTACTCTTCTTTTGCGAAATATTCCTTGATGTCATGAAACCAAGGTTTTCCGTCCGCTTCTTCTTCGACACGAGCACAGTAAGCATGTTGGTTATGGATCTTCACTGGAATGGGATCAATGAAATTCTTGTCTGGATGCTGAATCATAGATGACAGAGTAGCCAATGCATTGGCGAACTCATTCTGGATTTGGGGACATGCCGAAATTCTATCTTCGTGAACCTCTTTCTTAATTCCTGTACGTGGTGTAGATACGACAGTATCTTGGAGTTCTTGGTAGCCCACTCTCCTTGTACCTGATGTACCAGCAAATCTGAGTCACCAATCACTAGCAGCTCCTGGACGTTCATGTCAATGTCCATCTTGAGCCTTAAGATACATGCTTCATATTCGGCCATATTGTTGGTTTAGGGGAATCTGAGTTTGGTGGATACCAGGTAATGCTGACCGATTTCTGACATTAGGACGGCTCCAATGCCAACTCCTTTGAAATTCGCCTCTCCATCAAAGAACAACCTCCAACCGTCATAGGATTCTACGATGTCTTCTCCTATGAATGATACCTCTTCATCAGGAAAATACGTTTTTAGGGGTTCGTATTCTCCATCCACAGGATTCTCAGCAAGATGGTCCGCCAATGCTTGTCCCTTGACCGCTTTCTGAGTCACATAGATAATGTCGAACTCACTTAGTAGTATTTGCCACTTGGCCAGCTTGCTAGTGGGCATGGGCTTCTGAAAGATGTATTTCAAGGGATCCATCCTTGATATAAGATATGTTGTGTATGCACAGAAGTAGTGCCTCAGCTTTTGGGCTACCCAACTCAAAGCACAACGGGTGCGTTCTAGTAGAGAATACTGAGCCTCGTATGGAGTGAACTTCTTGCTGAGATAATAAATAGCTTGCTCCTTCCTTCCTGTTTCATCGTGCTGCCCCAGAACGCAGCCGAAGGCTCCATCTAACACTGCAAGGTAGAGTAACAAGGGTCTACCTAGCTCAGGTGGTACTAGGACTGGTGGTGTTGACAGGTATTCCTCAATTATGTCGAAAGCCCTTTGGCAATCATCGGTTCATTTGGTTGTGGCATCCTTCTTTAGCATCTTGAAGATCGTCTCACAAATGACTGTAGATTGTGCTATGAACCGGTTGATGTAGTTAAGCCGTCCCAAGAAACTCATCACATATTTCTTGTTCTTTGGCGGTGATAATTCTTGAATGGCTTTGACCTTTGACGGATCCAGTTCTATCCCTCGGCGGCTGACAATGAACCCGAGCAATTTACCGGCAGGAACCCCGAATGCACACTTTGCGGGATTCAGCTTCAGATTGTATTTCCGTGACCTATTGAATAACTTCTTCAAGTCTGCTATGTGATCAGTGGATTTCTTGTATTTGATAATAACATCATCCACATGTACCTCAATCTGTTTGTGTATCATATCATGGAAGATAGTGGTCATATCCCTCATGTAGGTGGCCCCTGCATTCTTTAGGCCGAACGACATCATCTTGTAGTAATATACTCCCCATGGCGTAATGAAATCCGTCTTCTCAGCATCTTCTTCATCCATCCAGATATGATGGTAACCAACAAAGCAATCCACGAATGAATGTAGTTCATGCTTGGTGCAATTGTCAATCAGGATGTGTATATTTGGCAAAGGGAAGTCGCCCTTCGGACTGGCCTGATTGAGATCCCGGTAGTCGACACAGACTCTGACCTTCCCATCTTTCTTCGGTACTGGCACAATGTTGGCTAACCGTGTCGGGTATTCCACTACCCTGAGAACCTTAGCGTTGATTTGCTTGGTGACTTCTTCCTTGACTTTTAAGCTCATATCAGGTTTGAACTTTGAGCTTTTGATTTACCGGCGGACACATTGGATTGGTTGGCAGTTTGTGAGCCACAATAGATGTACTCAGACCAGTCATTTCATCATACGACCAGGCGAATACGTCCTCATACTCCTTTAGAATTTTTGTGTATTTTTTCTTCTCTAACGGCGACAAATGAATGCTGATGCGAGTTTCCTTGACATTTTCTAAGTCTCCTAAGTTGACAATTTCGGTCTCGTCCAAGTTGGACTTAGGTCTGTTCTAAAAATTATCAACTTCTTTGACAATCTCGTCGGGTATATCATCTTCTTCTGAATCAATATATGTTTGTTGCGTTTCCTCGTTGCATGTCACAGTCATTGGTTCATCAAGACAGGTAATAGTAATGCTCAGCATCCTCAGCCGGCTGACTCTGGACTATGATTGGATTGAGAGTAACTGCCGGTTTCTTTGGGTCATCGCCTTCCACGATCAACCCAATTGATCCCTCAGGATCCCAGTCATATTCTATTTCAATCATGTGGATGCCTCCACCCTTATGGTCTGGAAGAGGATTATTGTGGACGTTTGGAGCGGATTCCTTTGACACAATGACCTTGTTGTCAATCAAGGACTGTATTTTATCCTTCAAAGAACGACATTCGTCAATGGTGTGTCCCTTCATGCCGGGGTGGTATGCACATGATTTGTTTAGGTTGACCCACTGGGAAGGATTCTCAGGGGTCACAACAAGGATGGGAGTGACATAGCCAGCAGCCTTTAGCTTCTCATATAGCTTGTCTATAGGTTCGACGATGTCGGTGTACTATTTTGGAGGTCTGCGATCAAAATTGGGTCGAGGTCTAGGAAAGTTTTGGCGTGCAGGGGGCGACTGATAGTGGGATGGCTGAGAGTTGTAAGTGTGGTAAACAAGAGCGGGTTGGTAATATCTGAATGAAGTAGGTTGATATGTAGGTGGTGGAGATGATTTATAAGTTGGTGGTGAAGCTTGGTATGAGGGCGAGGGTGCTTGGTAATTTGGGGTTGGTTGATATGTGAGTGGAGGTGTTGGGTAAGTTTGGTATTTGAGGGGAGACTTGGTTCTCTGTGAAACCATCACGGCTCCCACGTCCCTTTCCTTGGACACACCACCGGACTGTAAAGACTTATTCGTAGCTTGCAAGGCTTCGTAATTTGTGACCATACCACTTTGAATACCTTCTTCAATCCTTTCACCCAATTTGATGATGTCAGAGAACTTGTGGTTCTCAATCATCATCAATCGTTCATAGTATTGCGGCTCTTGAGCCCGGACAAAGAACTTGTTCATTTGCTCCTCCTCTAAGGCGGGTCTGATCTTAGCAGCTTCGGATCTCCAGCGAGTAGCATACTCGCGAAATGTCTCCGTGGGCTTCTTCTTCAAATTCTGGATGTAGAACACGTCTGGTGCGTTCTCTGTATTAAATATGAACCTGTCCATGAAGTTAGATGCCATGCTCACCCAGTTTGACCACTTCTTGGGATCTTGGCTGATGTACCAAGACAAGACATCTCCCTTCAAGCTCCTCATGAACAGCTTCATGCGGATCCTTTCATTTTTCCCTACTCCAACCAGCTTGTCACGATAGGTCCTCAGATGGACCCTTGGATCACCTGTACTATCAAACATTTCGAACTTAGGAGGTTTGTACCCCTCAGGCAGTTCGACATCAGGTTGTATGCAGAGGTCCTCATAGTTCAGCCCTTCGACTCCCGTACTTCCCTCAATGCCTTGAACCCGGCTGGTCAACTTCTTAAGTTCCTCGGCCAAGTTCCTGATAAGCAGATCCTTTTCATCAGACTCGGGTGTGTATGAGATAGGTGGAGTGGGGTGTGGTATGGTATCCACGTAGATAATATTGTTATGGTGGCCTGGTGCATGGGTGTAGATATGGTCGTTTGTGGAGTTCTGAGGTTCTAGGATAAGTAGTAGAGTGTTATTTGGGGTATGACAGGTGTTACATTGGTTCTTTGGTGGAGTGGCGTGATGGTGAGGTGCGGGATGATGCTGCTGTTTTGGGATATTTTGAGGAGGTGTAGGATTTTGAGCGTTGGGGAGGTTGACGTCTGGGACGCTGAGGGTGAATGACAAGTTTGCCAAATTTCGAACCTGATCAAGCTCTTTTTGGAACTTCAACAACTTCTATTCAAGTTGTGACATATTCTCGTTTGGAACCCGAATACTCTAGCCATCAGTGGCCTCTACCCGTTCAATCGTGTTTTCCTTTCTGATGTTGCTTGAATCTTCCATTTTCTCTTTGCCTTTGCCTTTAAGAGGACTAGGAGGAGGAGTGGGTGGAGGGACCCTGGATCTTGTGAGATAAGATGATGATGTCAGAGTGCACGAACTAACCTTTGGGGAGGGGAATAAAAGAAAGGAAAAAAAGGTAGTCAAGTTAGCGAGGATTATGAAAAGGTATTGCAGTATTTAAACACATAGTACGAGAATGTAAAACGCGTCCTAATTTGGGAACCTCTTTGTGCCTGA
>ML297928.1:0-57420 GCA_005239495.1 Nicotiana undulata | reverse complement strand
AAAGTAGGGGAGCCTGTTGAGGCTATTGCTGTTGATGAGATGTTGGACCTGGTCCAACAGAATAAAGAGGTTACTCCAGTAGTGGTCAAGACACCCAAATCAAAATTGACTAAGACTTCCTCAAAGAAGTCATCACCTATGTCTTCTACCACCGTGGGTACATCTACAAGGACACGGTCCAAGGTAAAGTCGAAGAAGAAAGTTCAAATTGTTGAGAAAGATAATGATCCTGATTGGAGTGGAGATGATGAGAAGGAAGTTGGAGAAGTGTCGATGGACAGAGTTGCCATGTTTGGCAAGCGACATATTTTGAAAGGAAAATTGCTGAAAGACCTGGAGGAGCCAGGTATGAGGTACTTAGTGTATTTTCTAGCGGCTCAAGGCTGGAAGGACATGGTCCTTCGCTTGGAGGGCAGGCTAGTCAGAAATGAAGTAGTTGAATTCATGGGGAATGAAACTGTGATTGGAGGAAGGGTTACATCATTGGTCAGGGGAGTTGAAGTCTCTTTTGATGCACAAGAACTAGGAGTCATTCTAGATATTCCATTTGAGGGATGATGATTATAAAAGGCATAGATGGCCTTGCTTGGATGGAATGGCCTCAGCACTTACCATCACCAGATTCTTGTGTGACAATGAAGAAGAGCCTGAACCCAGGGAAGTATACAAAAGTGAGATGAAGCCTGAACACAAGTTGTTCTTTGAGTTTGTGATTAAATTTCTGCTGCCAAGACAAGAGCGAAGGCACATTGCAAACTATATGGATCTAACGCTCATGGAGTGCCTATATAGAGGCAAGCAGATCAATTAGCCATCTTTGATCATCCAGCTTTTGGACAGGGTGGTAAATGGCACCAAGGCCCATGCGATTCCTTATGGATTTATACTTATTGTAGTTCTGGGTCATTTTGGAGTTCCCACAAAGAAGGTGAAATGGCTAATGCTAAGGATTTGTTTGGGAAGGACACTTTGATGTCTTGTGATTACAATGTCAGTGTCGTGGCAGATGAACCTGGTTCATCTCGGAAGCAACCGGTTAACAGCAAGGTCCGTACTCTGGTGCAAGAAAGTGAGCAAAAGGATATGGAGATCCTTCGCTTGAAGACTCGCTTAGTTGAGGTAGAAGGTGAGCGTGATGCTCTCAAAGCTGAATTAGCCAAGGAGAAGGAGAAAAATGAGGGTGTCTTACACCAAATGTTGTCTCTTCTCCAAACCAAGAGTCATGCCTCATCTGCACCACCCCAAACTTAGGAATTTCCAGATCTATCCCCTCTTATTCTTTCAAGTGCCCAGTTCGGGACAGTGTTTAGTTGTTCGTCTCAGTTTTTTCTGTCTTACTCATGTTTTGATTGTCTTTGTTTTAATCTGTTTTGGTGTTGATCAACCATGTTAATTAAATGAAAGCTTGGTGTTTTGTAAATGTCTCTATTTATGATTTAGCTTACATTTTTGGTTTCTTGTGATGATTAATCATGTTGCACCTGCAGTTGCCTAAAGTGGCCATGAGTAAGAATTAATTACTGGTAAGTATCACTTTGCAACTTTTCGATGATTCCAAAAAGGGGAAGATGTGCTCCAGTTATTGTCTCATTTGTTGAAAAAACAATTGAAGTGATATTTATAACCTAATGAACCTGGTTCTTGATGATTAATGCTCACAAAAATACAAAGTGTTGGATGTGTATACAGGACAAATGTACAGAGTTTTTCATCATCAAAAAGGGGGAATTATTTGGCCCATATCGCTGAATGGGTTTTGAAGATTGACAACATGTGTCCAGTTGAACCAGGTCCATCATAGCACACACTTCTATATGAAGCAGTTGGATCGCAAATCGTACAAATCTAGGAGATATTAGAGTTTTCTAAATATCAAAGAACTAATAGAATGTCTCCTAATACGAAAAAGGTTGCAAATTTGATAGAAAAGATAGAAGTTGATTTCAGCTAGGACAGGAATAGAGGAAGGAAGTTGAGTTACAATCAAACTTGTCTACCAAGAAAGAACTGGATCAGAATTGTATCATGGACTCAACCAACGGACTCTACAAACAATCAAAGTATTACTGCTGAAAGAAGTGACGCACAAGTACAAAAGTGAATCAAGTTATGAAGCAAAAGTTCCAGAGGTTTTGCAAGCAGAATTGTTGTGCGATACAAAGGCTACAGTTCAACTAGAAGGAACAGTTTCATTGTCTGTATATCGAGTCTAGTTGATTGTAGTAGGAGTTTAAATATTGTATCTTATCAGCTTTATTAGAAGCAAATTGTAATAGGTACAAATTGATCAAGTTAGAGTTAGCTTGAATTCTGTAGAAATTAGCTAGAGGCTAGTTGATACAAAGAGGATTAGAGTTAGTCCTAGGATTACAAAAGAGTTTATTTTGTAAGTCCGTTTTGGCTCAGTGTTTAGTGAAGAGTTTGAGCAAATCCTACTGAGGAGTAGGTCGTGATTTTTTCACCTTTTGAGCCAGGTGTTTTCCACGTAAAAATCCCTGTGTCTTTACTATTACTGCTAAATTATTCCGCAAACTGTAGTAAGTAGTAGATTAAGAAGAACCGGGTTCTTCTTATTAGACAGCACTCAAAAATTGGGTACTGCACAATTAACTTATAATATTGTGTAGTATTGAAGTCTAAAACAACAGATTCAATGTTAAAACACTTCTAAATTTACTCAAAATAGAGTAACAATATCGTTCACGAGCTCCTCAATATATCAGAGTACAAAAGCTAACCTAAAAATGGGGAAAGAAACTATTTATACTAAGCTGAATTTTCTGGACAAAAATACCCATGTGGGGTCACCGCGGACCGCACAAAATGGATTGCGGCCGCGCTGAGGTCTTTGGCTTGAAAAACTGAGTCTCTGAACTTGGCCACCGCGGTCTGCATAAAATGCATTGTGGCCGCGGTGGCTTCAGTGCGGACTGCGCAAAATGGACTGCGGTCCGCGTTGGTCTTCTAGCCTTTAAAATTAATGCTCTCTGAATCTCCTCAGTGCGGACCGCGCAAAATGGACTGCGGTCCGCAGTGGTTTGGCCTTCAAGATGTACTCTCTAAATCTCTTCAGTGCGGACCGCACAAAGTGGACTGCGGTCTGCGGTGGTTTGGCTTTCAAAATGTACTCTCTGAATCTCTTCAGTGCGGACCGCACAAAGTGGACTGCGGTCCACACTGGTCAGTTGGACTTTGCTTGTGCTTGTTCTTGGTACTTGTGCATGTTTCACTCTTTTTGAGTAGGTTTTTGACTATTTGTCACCCTTTTTGTCTAAACCCTGCAACAAGCACAACAAGTAAGCCTTTGGGACTATTTTGCATAAAATTTCATCCAAACCTTAATCAAGAAAGAGTGTAAATTAAGGTTAAATCCCTAGTTATCAATCGGTAAGCAGTTCTATAAGCCCATAGAGCGCCATCCAACTTCTTTGACCAATCGGTCCTATTTGCATTGACCGTCTTTGACAATATATTCTTGATTTACCTGTTTGAGACTTCAACTTGGCCACTCGCTTGGGGATGATAACGAGTGGAAATTTTGTGATTGACACCATACTTTGCAAGAAAAGTGTCAAAAGCTCTATTACAGAAATGCGACCCCCATCACTAATGATTGCACGAGGCGTGCCAAACCTTGAAAAAATGCTCTTCTTGAGAAATGCAATAACACTCTAGCCTCATTGTTGGGTAGAGCCACGGCTTCAACCCATTTAGAAACATAGTCAACTTCCACGAGAATGTATGTGTTCCCACAAGATCTAACAAACGTGCCCATAAAATTGATACCACATACATCAAAAATATCCACTTCGAGAATGGTATTGAGAGGCATCTCATCTTTCTTCTAAATTCCCCCTGCTCTTTGAAATTCGTCACATCTCTTGACTAAGTCACTAGCATCTTTGTACAAAGTAGGCCAAAAGAAACCATAACTTAACACCTTTGAAGCGGTCTTTGCCCCTCCATGATGACCACCATAAGGTGAGGAGTGGCATGACTCCAGAATCGACCTTTGATCCTCTTCGGGCACACATCGCCGGATGACACCATCATTGCAAATCTTGAATAAGTATGGTTCAACCCAATAAAACTCCATGTTATCCCTCCTAAGTTTCTTCCTTTAGTTGGAAGAGAGATCAAGAGGAACAACATCAGTGACAATATAGTTGGCAATGTCCCCGAACCATGGCATTTCTTGCATTGACACAAAAAGAAGTTGTTCATCCGGAAGCTATCTTCAATTTCAAGCCCATCACAAGTTCGACCTTGTTCCTCCAATCGAGAGAGATGGTCGTCCACTTGGTTTTCACTTCCCTTTCTATCAATTATCTCCGAGTAGAACTCTTGAAGTAACAACACCCACCGCATGAGTCTCGCTTTGGAGTCCTTTTTTGTCATGAGATACCGGAGTGCCGCATGGCCGATGTGAACTATGACCTTGGCACCCATAAGATAAGGACGAAATTTATCCATCGCAAAGACTATTGCCAATAACTCCTTCTCGATGACAGTGTAGTTCATTTGGGACGAGTTCATTGTTTTTCTAGCATAATAGATGGGGTGAAAGATCTTGTTCACCCTTTGTCCTAAAACCGCTCCCACGGCCACATCACTAGAGTCACACATTAGCCCAAAAGGAGAGCTCCAATCGGGTACGGTGAAAATTGGCGTGGAAGTGAGCTTTTGCTTCAATATCTCAAAAGCCTTCATACAATTGTCATCAAAGTTGAACTGGGCATCTTTCTCTAGAATTTTGCAAAGAGGATTGACCACCTTTGAGAAGTCCTTAATGAAACGCCGGTAGAACCCGGTATGCCCAAGAAAACTCCGGACTCCCTTTACCGAAATTGGAGGTGGCAATTTAGAAATCACTTCAATATTTGCCTTGTCTACTTCAATTCCATTCCTCGAGATTTTGTGGCCCAACACTATCCCTTCTTCCACCATAAAATGGCATTTTCCCCAGTTTAGCACTAGGTTGGTTTCTTCACAACGAGCTAGGACTTTGTCAAGATTACTCAAGCATTCATCAAAGGAGTCCGCAACTATGCTGAAGTCATCCATAAATACCTTGAGGAAGTCTTCAACCATATCAGTAAAGATTGCCATCATGCACCGTTGAAATATGGCGGGTGCATTGCAAAGTCTAAAAGGCATCCTGGAGAAGGCAAATGTACCATACGGACACGTGAAGGTAGTCTTTTCTTGGTCCTACGGGGCAATCAAGATTTGGTTATAGCCTGAATACCCGTCCAAGAAGCAATAGAAAGCCCGACTCGCATGCCTATCAAGCATTTGATCCAAGAAAGGCAAGGGGAAATGATCCTTGCGAGTCACTTTGTTTAGCTTGCGGTAATCCATACACACCCGCCAACCTATGACCGTTCTTGTTAGAATGAGTTCATTTTTGTCATTTTGGACCACTGTCATGCCACCCTTTTTTGGAACACACTGGACCGGAGAAGTTCAAGCACTATCCGAGATTGGGTAGACAACCCCTGCATCAAGCCACTTGATTATTTCCTTCCTCACCACTTCTTGCATTTCTTCATTGAGCCTCTGTTGGTGTTCTACGGAAGGCTTTGCTCCATCCTCAAGAATGATTTTGTGCATGCAAAATGCGGGGCTTATTCCCTGAATGTCACGAAGTGTCCTTCCTATGGCCTTCTTCCTCCTCTTTAGCACTTTTAGAGTGGAGTCTACCTGCAATTGGGTTAGGCAAGATGAAAGTATAACAGGTAAAGTACGAGAGGGACCAAGATATTCATACCTGAGGTGTGGTGGAAGTGGCTTCAACTCCAGTGTAGGTGGCTCTTCAATTGAAGTCTTTGTCAGAGGAGTTTTCCGATTCTCCAAGTCCAAGGATAGCTTTCGGGGACCATAGGAATAAGAACCCATGCCTTGTAAGGCATTGGTTCTCTCAATTAATCCATCCACCAAAATATCATCATGGTTGAATAAAGCTGCCTCCACTGGATCTTCATCATTTATCATAGATCTTGCATCATCAATAATGACCTCGGTGACAAGGTCCATGAAAGAACATACTTCTGTGCTATTGGGATGCTTCATTGACTTGCAAACATGGAACACAACCTTTTCATTGCCCACCCGAAAAGTGAGCTCACCGGCCTCCACGTCAACTAAGGCATTTCCCCGTTGCAAGGAAGGGCCTTCCTAAGATGATGGGGACTTCATAATCCACTTCGCAATCCAATATGACAAAATTTGCGGGCAAAATGAACTTGTCAACCCACACCAATACATCATCAATGATTCCTAGAGGCCTCTTCATAGTTCTATCCGCCATTTGAAGACGCATGGAGGTAGCCCTAGGTTGACCAATCCCCAATGTTTTAAAGACCGAATATGGCATCAAGTTTATGCTAGCTCCGAGGTCACACAAAGCCTTAGCAAAATCTGCACTCCTGATTGTACAAGGAATGGTAAAAGCTCCCGGGTCTTCAAGCTTGGGTGCCATTGAATGCACTATGGCACTCACTTGGTGAGTCATCTTTATGGTTTCGCACTCCATAGACTGTTTCTTTGTCACTAAGTCCTTCATGAACTTAGCATACCCGGGCATTTTCTCTAAAGCTTCAACCAAAGGGACATTGATGGAAAGACTCTTTATCATGTCGATGAATTTCTTTAATTGATTCTCTTGCTTTTGCTTCGCCAACCTTTGAGGATATGGAGGAGGGGGCCTAGGCAATGGTGCCTTGGCTTTTGGAACCACCAGTTCCAGCATATAAATCACGTGGTCCCTAGACGGGTTCACGTCCCTTTGAAAATCCTCCCCATTATCATGAATGTCAATTCTCACCTCACTAGTAGTTGGCTCTTCCACCACTTGCTCAACCTCAATTGGTAACTCATCATGTGGTAATTCATCATCATCAACAACAATTCTTTTTTGTCTAGAAGAACTCGCTTCACCGTCTCTTCCACTTCTTGTGATCACCGCCATGGCGTGACCGGTATTATTGTTGTTCCCACCCTTGGGGTTCACCACCGTATCACTCGGTAGTGATCCCTTTGGGCATGTGTTCAAGGCATGAGAAATTTGGCCCATTTGTACTTCAAGATTTCTAATGGAGGTGTTGTGGGAAGCCAATTGAGCATCAGAGTCCGCATTGCGCTCTATCATTTGCTTGAACATTTGTTCAATTCTTCCCATGTCATTACTTGACGAGCTTTGTCCGTACGGGGTGGATTTATTGGTTGTTGGTACATCGGGGGCCTTTGAAATCCCGACCCCCGGTTACCATTACCACCCAATTGGTGTTGTTATTGCCTCCGCTCCAATTGTTCTCATTATTATTCCCCCATTGTTGGATGTTGTTGTTCCCCCAGTTTTGTGAATAGTTGTTATTGTTTCCACTGCATTGTCTTTGATTGCCCCAATTTTGATTGTTGCCTTGGTTGTTCCAATTTTGATTGATGCTTTGATTGTTCCCTTGACTTTGATAACTGTTAGCATACATGACATCCTCTTCTTGATCATCATATGGATCTTCTTGACTATACCAACTTGGTCCTTGGTCACCTTGATCATTGTTGCTTTGCTTTGGATTTCCCCGAGGTCTTTTTTGGTTCACCAACACATTCACTCCCTCCATGGCATTTACTTGCTTCGGCCCTTGTAATTGTTGAAGTCGTGCCTTGGCAAGTTGGTTCATAGTGGTAGTGAGCTCGGCAATTGCTTTCCCATGTTCTTGAAGTTCTTTGTGAAGACTATTGACACTGGACTCACTCTGAGGTACGTTTGCTCTACTTTTCCATGCTGACGATGTGTCAGCCATCTCATCTAATACCTCACATGCCTGGGGGTAAGTCAATTTCATGAAGTTTCCACCGGCCAATTGATTGACCACACATTGATTGACAATTTTTATTCCTTGGTAGAAGGTTTGCTGAATCATGTTCAGTCATGTCATTGTTTGGACATTCCTTAACCATGGTCCGGTAGCGCTCCCAAATCTCATGCAAAGGTTCATTGGGTTCTTTCTTAAAAGCCAATATTTCATCTCTGAGCGCCGCCATGTGACTAGGGGAGAAAAGTTTTGCAATAAACTTGTCTGCGAGCTCATCCCATGTGTATATGGAGTGGTTGGGAAGCCGCTCGAGCCAATCAAGAGCCTTCCCTCGAAGAGAGAAGGGGAATAACTGAAGTCTCAAGGCAACTTCTGAGACATTCATTTTCTTACTACCCCAGCAGGTATCCACGAAGCCCTTCAAATTTTTGTAAGCATTTTGGTGGGCGGCTCTAGTGAAATAGCCCCGCTGCTCCAAGAGTGTCAGCATCACATTTGTTATTTGAAAATTTCCCGCCCAGATTCTAGGCGGGACAATAGCACTAGTGTACCCCTCATTTGGAAGGACCCGAGGGGCTGCTCTAGGAGGTGGAGGCGGGGGAGGGTCTGGAATGTCCTCATTAATATTGGCATGTCGGCCCCGTCTGGGAAGTGGTACTTGGTTTATTTCATCTTCTTGGTTGTCATATACCTCCTCCCCCGGAATGATATTTCCCAAAGGATCCGCCATTAGAACCTGAATTGATTCAACACACACGTTAACAGAAAAAGAAAGAAAAACACTTAACACCAATATTCACGTAGATAATCAACACCGTATAACTCCCCGGCAACGGCGCCAAAAAGTGATCGGCGCCCACCTACACTACTAAATAGTAGCAAGATGAGGGTCAATGCAGCTTTTACCCAAATGGGTCGCGATCGAATCCACGGGGAGTTATGACTGTGGGAGTTGAGTTCCTAAGTGACCTAGTAGTGTTTCGTGCTCTTAATTGCACTTTTCATACTTTTGGTTTTATATTAGAACTACGGTTTATACTAATTGCAAATAGCTAATTAACTAACTAATGTCTTTTTGAGTGTTTTCTTAATAGATAAAGAGGACTAGGGCTATGACTTTCTCCTAGGTGAGTACAAAATCTGACCTAAAAATGGGAAAAGAAGCTATTTATACTAAGCCAAATTTTCTGGACAAAAATACCCCTGCAGGGTCACCGCGGATCGCACAAAATGGATTGTCGCCGGGCTAAGGTCTTTGGCTTGAAAAACTGAGTCTCTCAACTTGGCCACCGCGGTCCGCATAAAATGCACTGCGGCCGCGGTGGCTTCAGTGCGGACCGCACAAAATGGATTGCGGTCCACGTTGGTCTTCTGGCCTTTAAAATTAATGCTCTCTAAATCTCCTCAGTGCGGACCGCGCAAAATGGACTTTGGTACGCGGTTGTTTGTCCTTCAAGATGTACTCTCTGAATCTCTTCAGTGCGGACCGCAAAAAGTGGACTACGGTCCGTGGTGGTTTGGCCTTCAAAATGTACTCTCTGAATCTCTTCAGTGCGGACCGCACAAAGTGGACTGCGGTCTGCATTGGTCAGTTGGACTTTGCTTGTGCTTGTTCTTGGTACTTGTGCATGTTTCACTCTTTTTGAGTAGGTTTTTGACTATTTGTCACCATTTTTGACCCTGCAACAAGTAAGCCTTTGGGACTATTTTGCATAAAATTCCATCCAAAACTTAAGCAAGAAAGAGTGTAAATTAAAGTAAAATCCCTAGTTATCAGTAGCCGAAGAGAAGGGGAAACAATATGATGATCCCTATGTGTTGCACTTGAAAGAGGAGATTCACAAGTATAAGACGATGGCTTTTGAATAACGGGGAGATGATGGTACTTTGAGGTACCAAGAAAAATTGTGTGTTCCAGACATAGATGGACTTAAAGAGGGAAGATCATGTTAGAAGTTCTTTCAGGAATGATTAGGCACAAGTTTTCCATCTTCAGAAAGATGGGCAAGCAGAGCGCATTATTTATACTGTTAAAGATATGTCCTTGATGTTAAAACTAATTGTGATGATCGCATACCTCTTATTGAGTTTGCTAATAATAACACCTACCATTCCAGTATCAAGATGGCATCGCGCGAGACTCTGTATGGGCGAAGGTGTAGATCGCCAATTGGTTGGTTCAAAGTTGGCGAAGAGGAGTTGTTGGGACCGAATTTGGTTTATCATACTATAGAGAAAGTTAAGTTGATTCAAGAGCATTTGAAGACGACTCAGAGCCGCCAAAAGTCCTATTCGAGCGTGCGGCATAGAGACCTAGAGTTTCAAGTTGATGATTGGGTGTTCCTGAAAGTTTCGCCTATGAAAAGCGTTATGAGATTTGGTAAGAAGAGGAAGCATATTCCCCTCTATATTGGGCCATATAGAATCTGTGAAGGATCAGTCAAATAGCTTATGAGTTGGAATAGCCACCAGAATTAGTGGTGGCACATCCAGTAGTCACGTGTCATGTTATAACATTCAAATTTCCAGTGCCCAGATACTCATGTCAGCTCAGTACTCAGATACTCTTATCAGTTCAGTACTTCGATACTCATGTCAGTTCAATACTCAGATACTCAGGTCAGTTAAATACTCAGATACTCATGTCAGTTCAATTCTCACCCACTCATTCCAGTCCAATACTTAGACATTCATGCCAACTTAGTACTCTGATATTGATTTTAGTTCAATACTCAAATATTCATGCCAGTTTAATATTCATATATCCATGTTAGTTCAGTATTCATGTATCCATGGCAGACCAATATTCAGTCAATGCAGTAGTCTGAAAATATCCCAACGGTTCAGCAGTCACGTACTCATTCAATTTAGTATGCAAGTGTTTATGAAAGTTCATGTTTCCACCAGACCCGGAGTTAGCAGAAGTTACAATCAGGACAATCATTCGAGGACGAATGATCCCAAGGGGGAGATAATGTAACACCCCGTACATTCGGCTTAGGTATGAATGAGTTAAAGGAGTAGTAAAGTTATATTTTGTACATATGAAGTCCTATCGGGATGATTATGGGTGAAAATAGTTGTTTCAAAAACAAGATGGAAAGTGAGGTGCATAACATTCGACAAAATCGACTAAGTTTGCAGAAGGTCCATCGTCCAGTAGAGTTCGATAACAATTTGTAAGGAATTCAGGAAACCTCAAATCTTGAATGTTGTAGGCCTTTGAAATAGCGTTCCAACGATATAATGTGGAGCCCAAACAGAGCTTTGTGCAAAATGTTATGCTCGTTTTACAGAACACTGTGCAATATGCGCGACCCGAGCGCGGCCACGCATATGTGGCAGTGTTGCTGCCATTTTGCGCGGTCAGGTGCACGGTCAGGCCTACAAGTGCGCGGGGGCGTACTTGGGGAGTCATGTTTAAAGCCCTACTTCATCCCCCACATCCCCAGAACATAAAAACTTGCTCTAGAAAGGAAAGCTCTAAAAAACCTAACTCCTTAAAGGTCCCTCCATCATCCAAGGTAAGTTCTAATGGTGATTCTAAGTTTATTTCAATTCGCCCAACATCTTATTAACATGGGTAAACCCTCCATATCATTAGATATTCTATTGGGACATCATTGTTGAGAGAAGGAGCCCTAGAACTCAAATTTAAGGGGATTGAACTTCAAAAAGGTAATGTCTTCACCCTCTAGTTGATTCTAGCATTGTTTTAATGATTATATACCCTAGTTCATGAGATATGAGTTGATGGGTTTGATATAAAAGCATTAACGATTATAGGTTTGGTGTGTTGATTGTTGATTATTGGTTAAGGGTGTTGTTTACCTTATGGGTGATGAAGAATGATGTTGATTTTAACCATTTGAGATTTTAGAATTTATCTAGGAGCAAGATAATGGGTTATTGGGTGTAGAAACACCATTAATAAGGTCTATAAATCTTTATGCCACCAAGTGTTTGATAAAATGCCTAAGGAACCAAAATATGAGTATTATTGCTAATATGGAATTCCTTTGATTTTTATTCTAAACGTTGTGAAATCAGTGCGTAATCAATATAGACTTGTGTTTGATGCCCAGAGTCACAGTATAGATTACTCAGCATGTCATAAATAGTTAAAGTTTCAATTTTCATAATTAGTTCATGAATACATGTCGCAGTCTAGCTTTATTCAGTATTCAAGTATCATGTAACTCAGTATGGTTCAGTATTTCAGCATCATGTATTTCAGTATGATTCTCAGTTTCGGATTTTAAATTCCTGAATGTTGAACACATGTATTTGGGCCTGAGGTCGTAGTTTATGCTTTATGCATTTTTGGGCCTGAGGTCGTAGTTAAGTATAAGTATACTTGGGCTTAAGGCCGTAGCTTGTTCACATATATATTGGGCTCGAAGCTGTAGCTTATTCGGATAAACAAGTTGTTCATCATTCAGAAGAGGGAGTATCCATATCCTTACTTCCTTTGTTCAGTTAATTTATCAGTTATCAGTTCAATTATCAACTATCAGTTCAGTTATCAGCTATCAGTTCAGTTATCAACTATCAGCTATCAGTTCAGTTATCAGTTATCAGTTATCATTTCATTTATGAGTTATCATTTCAGTTATCAGCTTAGTTTCAGTTTAGCCATTTATAATTCTTTCTTTCAGTTGCTTTACATACCAGTGCAATTCAAATGTACTAACGTCCCTTTTGCCCGGGACCTGCATCTCATGATGCAGGTAATGATTTACAGGTTGACGATTCAGAGTGCTAGGATTCTCGTACCATCTATTTGGTGATCCCTAGTCCTTTCGGGGAATTATCATTTCCTTACAGTCTTCGGTACTTTGAGACAGTCAGTGTTTTCAGTACTTAATTAGAGGCATCATAGACTAAAGTAACAACTAGACAGAGTCACAAGATTTTTATATTAAGTTATGTTGGCTACAAATATGTTTCAGAAATGTAATAGTACTTCCGCACTTTGATTTATATCATCCAGACTTTCAGTATATCAGCATGTGTTAGTTTATCTTCCGCATTCAGTATGTTATGATATCGCATGTTGATTCCGCCAGCCAGTTGGTTCGCTCGGTCACATGTAGTCAGGCACCAAGTGTCGTGTTACGTCCAGGTCCAGGTTCCGGGCGTGAGAAATTATAGAAGAGATAATAATAATTTCAATTAAGAATAAGAAATTAGGAAAGGATAGCATGGCAGTCGAAGAGGCTACAACTTCAGTTAAGGCACACAAGAGTCAAATAGGCAATAAGGGCGGAATATGAAGCAATTAATGTCAATTAAGACACGTAGAGGTGAAACTAGTAAATGGGGGAATTAACATAACAATAGAACTTCATATCTAATGAACATAAGAACCTAATAATCCCAAAAGTTCAAGTTTTCACAAATAAGCCGAGCACGTACTCGTCACCTCGCGTACACGGGTTTCGCATGACACAATTAGCATAAAAGTCTCAAATCTCAAGGGGTAGCTCCCCCACAAGAAGTTAGGCAAGATACTTACCTCAAGGAAGATAGACTGATATTTTAAAATGAACTTCTCAAGTGAAATAACCTCCAAACGGCTCAAATCTAGCCAAAATAACTTCAAAGCATGAATAAAACTCATAAGAAACTATTCTGATAATAAAGCTTCAATCTTTATCAAAAATTAAAATTCAACCCAAAATTCGACCCTCGCCCGCACCTCGAAACCCGACAAAATTCACAAAACCGGAACACTCATTTTGATACGAGTTCAACCATACTAAAATATCAAATTCCAATACCAATTCATCCCACAAATCATCATTTTACATTTTGAAAGTCTTCTTCAAAAACTCCATTTTCCCTCAATTCAAAACACTAATTATAAGATGAAAATAAAGATAGAATCATGGAATATAATAAATTCTAGGTGAAGAACACTTACCCTAATGATTGGATTGAAAACCCCATGAAAGATCGCTCAAAACCGAGCTCTAAAACTCCAAAAATGATAAAAATTGCTAACCCTCGGAATAGAGTACTCTTATATTTTGCCCAAGTATTGGTACATTGCGATCGCGGAAGAACTAATGCGATCGCGAAGAAGAAAATGGTTGCAGTCTAAAATACACTACGCGATTGCGAATGAACTCACGTGATCTCGGATAAGGAATGGCAGATGCCCCAAGAAGCGTACTACGCGATCATGAATAACTCCATGTGATCGCGTAAGGGAAAAGAACATTGCCTCACGATAAGGGGCTATGCGAATGCGGGAGAAGAAATGTGAGCGCGAAAAGGAGGTTGCTCACACTCACGCGAAAAGGAGGTTGCTCACACTCACGCGATCACGAATAGGTATATGCGAACGCGAAGAACAAATTTTCCTTCCTCCAAAATTATAGTACGCGAACGCAGAGGAATTGATGTGAACGAGAATAAGGAAACCATGTACCAGCAAAACAACAGTCCAACAACATGGAGAAATGGCCCGTAGCCCATCTCAAACACACCCGGGGCCCGTCTAATCACACCAACAAGTTCCATAACCTAACATAGACTCGCTCGAGGTCTCAAATCACAACAACCGATGTCGAAAATGTGAATCACCATGAATTGAACTTATGAACTTTCAAACCTTCCAACTTCCAAAACTCACGCCGAAACCTATCAAATCAACCCGGAATGACGTCAAATTTTGCATGCAAGTCCCAAATAACATAAAAGAGCTATTCCAACCCTCGAAATCACATTCTAACACTGATATCATCAAATTCAACTCTTGGTCAAACCTCTCAACCTTCCAAAATTTTAACTTTTCCAACTTTCGTCGAAATGCTTCAAATTAACCTACAGACCTCCAAATTCAAGTCCGGACGGACGCCTAAGTCAAAAATCACCATACGAAGCTGTTGGAATGTTTAAAACGCCATTTCAGAGTCATTTTCTCAAAGTCAAAACTCCAGTCAACTCTTACCGGTTAAGCTTCCAAAACTAGAATCCTTCTTCAGACTTAACCCTGAATCATCTGAAAACCAAACTAGACCACACACGCAAGTCATAACACATAATACAGAGTTGTTTGAGATCGTATGTCGTCGAATGGGACGTAAATTCTCAAAATAACCAGCCGGATCGGTACAACTTAGCAAAATTAGTAGTAGTTTGGGAAAGCCAATTTATGTTGATGATTGTACTACCAATAATAGCATAATTTCATTTGCCAGAATTCTTGCTGAGGTTGACATAACCAACAAACTGCTGGCCACAATCATAATCCAGGATCCTAAAGGAAAAATGATCAATCAAGAAGTATGGTATGACTGGAAACCTATATACTGCCCATGTCTGCAAGTGGGTCATAACTTTTAGAAGGTTCGCAAAAAAGGAATGGCACCTCCTAACGAAGGTGCTCAACCATAACAAAGGCAAGTGCAACTTTCCAAACACAAGCAGCAACAACAAAGAGTGGAATGGAAGCCTATAGGGGTTTATGGAAATAGAGCTCCAGGGGTGGAAACAAGTAATAATCAGCTAACTAAGAAGGCAAAAAAGGCACAACCACCAAATATTCTGCCAGATAAGAAAGGAGAGGAAGGTTGGATGGAAGTGAAGGGTAGGTCTGCAGCTAGGAACACTCAAAGTAAGGGACATGGAAAAATGGTAAATGTGGTACATGGTCCTACTGTAGTGCTCGAGGCAAGCAAGTCTATCAATGAGCGGAAAAATGCTAACTATCCCAAGACATTGTAGTGCAGCACATGTAGAGAGAGGGAAAGTAAGAATGCAATATATCTTATTCCAAATTACTAGAATGCTAGTCACTTGGAATGTAAGAGGGTTCAATAAAGTGTATAAGCACAAGGAGATGAAGAAGTTTATTAGGGAGAATAAAGTAAGCATTATGAAAATAAGTGAGCATAAAGTCCAGAATGATAAAGCTGAGAAACTAATAAATAACTTGTTGCTAGGATGGAAATGGTGCACTAATACTGTGAATGCAAATCGAGGCAGACTATGGGTGATTTTGGATCCTAACAGCATTCAATTCACTATGATAGACAGTAATGCACAATATATACATGGAGCAGTTCAACTAGTACACAACAACAAGATTTTTCTCTTGAGTGCAGTCTATAGACTCCATAATGTGCAGGACAGAATGAGTTTATGGGAGAGCTTAAGGGATTTGGCTGAACACATGCAAAGACCTTGGCTAGTGATATGAGATTTTAATGCTATATTAGACCTGGAGGATAGAGTAAATGGGAATGAAGTAAAGGACAGTGAAGTCAGGGATTTTAGGGGCTTCAAGATTGCAGGATGTCTAACTTAAAACTAGTAAAAAAAGGCACTGAAAGCCCTAAATAAAAGGGAGTTCTTGGGGGTAACAGAAAAGATACAAAGGCTGAGAGATGAAATGCAACACATTCGAGCACAAATGATATATGCTACCACTAGTGCTAACCTATTTGAAGCAGCAAGCAACACTAAACAACAACTGGAGAAACAAAGTTTAATTGAAGAAAGCATATATAAGTAAATATTCAGAGTTCAATGGCCCAAGCTAGAGGATGCAAATACAACTTATTTCTATGCTGGTATGAAAGGTAGGAAACACAAAATCAGATTAGAACTCTAGCAACAGAAGGAGGAACTATACTGAAGACTGCAGACTTTATAGAACCTGAAGTATTGGGGTACTACAAGAGATTACTAGGCTCCAGTACCCAGGCACTTCCTGCTATCAATCTTATCAGTGCTGAGTAGAAGTCAACAATTGCAGCTCATAGCACCATTTACTAGAGAAGATGTATCTCAAGCCTTGAAGGGGATAGATGATTCAAAATCCCCGGGGGGAGATGGTTTTATTTCCTGCTTCTTTAAGAAATCTTGGCATGTGATTGGTGATGAAGTAACAGATGCAGTACTTCAGTTCTTTGATACTGGTGCAATGTACAGACCAATTAATAGTACATCAGTTACCCTCATTCCTAAAAACAATAACCATGCATCTATTAGAGAATATATACCAATATCTTGTTGTACTACTTTATACAAAATCTTCTAAAAATGATCGCAAATAGGATGCAGCATGCTATGGATTCACTTGTGGATTGCAATCAGGAAACCTTTGTATTGGATAAAGAAGCTGTATGGTTTTGAAGATTGAAAAACAAACTCAGAGTTGAACCAGTTCCATCATTGGAGACATAGACATGCAGAATAAATGGCACGTGAAGAAATCACACACAGGAGATAAACACAATCACTCACTTGAGAAGATATCTCCTGATCGAAAAGGTTGCAAATTAATAGTGAGATGGACTTCTTATTCATGAAGGGCAGAATCAAGATAGAGGAGGATCTAGGAAGTTGAGATCAACAAGAACTCTTCCACCAAGGAAGAGTTGCATCAGAATTCTACTACATCGTCTCAACTAATAATCCTATATATTGTCAAGTGTTCATTCTGAACAAGTGAAAGTGCGCACAAACACAGAAGTGAATAGAGATTTGAGAGCAAAATTACCAAAGCAATTTTGCAAGCAGTTCATGTGAGAATTCCTGTGCGACTCAAAAGCTACTTGAACCAGCTAGAAGAACCAGTTCCATCTGCTATCTTTTAGTCTAGTTGTTTGTAGTAAGTGATTACAAATGGTATCTATCAGCTTTATCTAGAAGCAATTGTAGTAGGTACTGAGTATTCAAGTTAGAGTTAACTTGGAGCTTGTCGCAATTAGCTAGAGGCTAGTTTTCCACAAGGGGATTAGAGTTAGTCCTTAGGTTTACAAAAGAGTTTATTTTGTAAATGTTGTTTGGCTCATTGTCTTAGTGAAGAGTTTGGGACAATCCTATTGGGAAGTAGGTCGTGGTTCTTTCACCTTTTGAGCCAGGTGTTTTCCACGTAAAATTGTTGTGTTCTTTTATTTATGAAATTATTATTCCGCAAATGAGTGCACCACCTTGGAACTGGGAAGGACAATCAACTGCCAGGCCACCACTCTTCAGCGGCTTGTACTACTCCTGGTGGAAGAATAGGATGAAGGATCACTTAATTGGGGAAGACTATGAACTATGGGACATAGTCACTGATGGTCCTTTGGCTACCATGAAAAACACTGCTGAAGGAGTAGACGTACCAAAGACAAGAGCTGATTGCACTGCTGAAGACTTAAAAAAATGGGAGAAAAATGCTAAGGCCAAGAAGTGGCTAGTGTGTGGACTTATTCCAGATGAGTATAGTAGAATTCAAAGTTGCACCACTGCCAAAGAAATTTGGGATACACTGCAATTGGCTCATAAAGGAACACCTCAAGTGAAAAGGTCAAGAGGAACTCTACTATATTCTCAATATGAAAATTTCACCATGAAGGAAGGGAAACCATCCAAGAGATGTATACAAGGTTCACTACACTGACTAATGAATTAAAATCTCTTAGAAGGGTGATTCTTGAAGAAGACAAGGTTGAGAAAATTTGGACAGTGGTTTTGCCCATCTCTTGGGAAAGCACGATCACTTCTATTCAAGAATCCAAGAACATGGCAACCCTCAGGTTGGATGAGCTAATTGGAAATCTCACTTCTTACGAACTTAGAAGGCAGACAATGAAGATGGATGCTACCAAGAAGGAAAGAAGTCTGGCATTGAGAATCACTGAGGGAGCAGATCTGCAGGAAGATGAGATGGACATGATTAACAAGGAATTCAGACACTATCTCATTAGAAAAATGGGCATCTCAAGAGGTGAAAAATACAACAAGGCAAAGTCTCCAGAAAAGCCCACTAACGAGGGATGCTACAAATGTGGAAAAACTGACCATCACATCAAGAACTGTCCTTAGTGGGAAGTTGAATCTAAAAGGGAAAGATCTGAACAAAGGAACCAGAAGAAGGAACTGGTTCATCCCAAGAAAAACACAACAAAAGCTATGGTTGCCGCTTGTGGAGAAAGCTCAGACGAAGAATCAGAAGATGAAGATGGAGATGAACAAGCGCTTATGGAAATTGGTGAATCAGATGAGGAATCATGTGAAGAACCAGAGGTTTAAGTGAGAGGAAGTAGTCAAATATGGTACTTGGACAGTGGCTGCTCAAAACACATGACAGGGAACAAGGAATAGTTCCTTTCACTTGAAAAACTCAAAGGAGGAAATGTCTCCTTTGGAAATGGGAAGAAGGGTGAAATTATTGGGGTTGGAAAGGTAGGTAAGGATGACACACGTTCCATTGAGAATGTGTACTTGATATATGGCTTGAAATATAGCATGATCAGTGTGTCACAACTGTGTGACGGAGGTAACTTGGTTGCATTCACTTCTACAAAATGCTTTGTGATTAATCTTATCACTGACAAGATTGTTTTGCAGGGAAAAAGAATGAATAATATCTATGTCATAGACCTGTCCACACTGTCATAAAATGAACTAACTTTTTTAAGTGTGCTGGATAGCGATCCCCTCCTTTGGCACAAAAGACTTGGACATGCAAGTCTAAATCAGCTCAACAAACTAGTCTGCAAGGACCTAGTGATAGGTCTTCCTAACCTTAAATTCAAGGAAGACAAAGTTTGTGAGGCTTGTGCAAGGGGGAAGCAGGTAAGGTCTTCTTTCAAAAGCAAGAAAATGATAAGTACCACCAGGACGTTGGAATTGGTTCATGTGGATCTATGTGGTCCTATGAGAACTTTGAGCAGAGGTGGTAAGAAGTATGTAATGGTGCTTGTTGATGACTACTCTAGATTTACCTGGACATTGTTTCTAACTTCTAAATATGAAGCATTTGATATGTTTACTTTCTTTGTTAGAAAAACTCATAAACATCTAGGAAATCAACTTGCATCAATAAGGTCTGATCATGGCACTGAATTTGAAAATGCTAAGTTTGCTGAATTTTGTGATGAACATGGCATAGATCACAATTTATCTGCCCCTAGAACTCCACAACAAAATGGAGTTGTTGAAAGGAAGAACAGAACTCTTGAAGATATGGCTAGAACCATGCTTCTTTCTAGTAAACTACCTCATAGCTTCTGGGCAGAAGCAAAAACACTACATGTTATATCATAAATAAATGCATGACTAAACCACTTGTAGAGAAAACTCCCTATGAGTTACTTAAAGGGAGAATGCCAAACATATCCCATCTTAGGGATTTTGGCTATAAGTGNCGCCTCTGCATCTAGCATTGGGTAGACCTCATACAATAACTGTCCTAGCTCTACCATATCTTTTGTTTCATTTCTTCTGGAACAATCACAAACACTTTTTTGATTATGGATCTACTACCAGAAATTCAATGCGTAATCTCAGCATTCAATGTGTATTCCTGAATAATCTCATTTTTCAATTATTCAACCATTTCATTTTACCAAGTTCAATGTTAGCCAGATTAGTCAACATTTATCTCTTTCGATGCAACAGCAAGATCTTATTTGTAACAAGTGGTTTTGTTGGTTGGTTAATTGGTCACATTTTATTCATGAAATGGCTTGGATTGGTATTAGTATGGATACGGCATAATCATTCTATTATATCGAATAAGTACATTCGATATAATAAGTACCTTGTGTTAGAATTGCGAAATTCTATGGCTCGGATCTTTAGTATTCTCTTATTTATTACCTGTGTCTACTATTTAGGCAGAATACCCTCACCCATTCTTACTAAGAAACTGAAAGAAGCCTCAAAAATAGAAGAAAGGGTGGAAAGTGAGGAAGAAAGAGATGTAGAAATAGATACAGCTTCCGAAATGAAGGGGACTAAAGAGGAACAAGAGGGATCCACTGAAGAAGATCCTTATTCTTCTCCTTCCCTTTTTCGGAAGAAAGGTGGGATCCGAACAAAATCGATGAAACGGAAGAAGTTCACAACAATGGTAAGGACTCCCTAGGTAAGTTTGATCCCAAAAGTGATGAGGGAGTATTCTTGGGGTATTCATCACATAGTAAAGCTTATAAAGTATATAACAAATAAATATGTGTGTATAAGAAAGTGTGCATGTTGTTTTCGATGAAACTAACATTCTCTTTGAGAGACAGGAAGATGAGGAAATTGGTCTAGTCAGAAACATCGATCAAACTGAAGCAAAAATGGAAGAAAGAACAGGTGATGGAACAGGTCAATCTACCCTGAGCAACATGACAGAGGGAACTCAACTGAAAACCTCATTGGAACCTGTCCCTGATCATGTTCCACAACAACATGGCACTATAGGATCATCAAGTTGTGAACAATTGGTTTTAAAACCACACAGATATTAGAGCTCTCACCCCATTGAGAATATCATAACTGACTTAACATCTGGAATCAAAACCAGATCCTCTCTGAAAAATATATGTGCTTTTGATGCCTTCATATCCTTGATCGAACCCAAAAATGTTGTTGAAGCCTTACAGGATGCAGACTGGGTGAATTCCATGCAAGAATAACTCAATCAATTTGAAAGAAGTCAAGTTTGGCATCTGGTACCCTGACCACTAGATAGATCAGTGATTTGCACAAAGTGGGTCTTCAGAAACAAACTTGATGAAGCTGGAACAGTTACAAGAAACAAGGCTAGGTTGGTGGTCCAAGGATACAGTCAAGAAGAGGGTATATATTATGATGAAACTTTTGCTCCTGTGGCAAGGTTGGAGGCTATCAGAATCCTCATAGCATTTGCTGCCTACATGGAATTCACCCCCCACTAAATGGATGTCAAGAGTGCTTTTCTGAATGGCTAGCTAAAAGAAAAAGTATTTGTCAAGCAGCCTCCGGGATTTGAAATCAAGGAAACTCCTGACCATGTGTACAAACTTGACAAGGCCTTGTACGGACTCAAGCAAGCACCAAGAGCATGGTACGAACGACTATCTAAATTCCTGCTGGAACATGACTACAAAAGAGGTAAAATTGACAGCACCTTGTTCTTGAAGGAGAAAGGTAAGGACCTCTTGGTAGTAAAAATATATGTAGATGACATAATATTTGGGGCAACTTCTGAAAAATTAAGTAAGGAATTTGCTAAACTAATGGGGAGTGAATTTGAGATGAGCATGATGGGTGAGCTTAATTTCTTTTTGGGTTTACAAATTAAACAAAACTCAAATAGAACTATGATCCATCAGCAAAAATATGTGAAAGAGTTGCTCAAAAGATTCAAAATGGAAGACTCCAAAGAAATTGATACTCCAATTGCAACAGCCACAAAATTAGGTGTAGATAAACTTGGTTCATCTGTTGATCAAAAGTTGTATAGAGGGATGATTGGGTCTTTATTATACCTTACTGCCATTAGACCTGGCATTGTTTTCAGTGTAAGGCTTTGTGCAAGACTTTAGGCTAATCCCAAGGAGTCTCATCTCACTGTAGTGAAGAGAATCCTGATATATCTAAAAGGCACCACTGACATATATCTTTGGTACCCTAAAGGTAGTAATTTCGATCTTGTAGGATATGTTGATGCTAACTATACAGGTTTCTTGGTAGATAGAAAAAGCACTTCAGGTATGGTGCACTTCTTGGGCTCATGCATTGTGTCTTGGGCCACTAAGAAACATAATTCAGTAGCTTTATCTACTGCTGAGGTTGAGTACGTGGCAGCAGCCTTATGATGTGCTCAGTTACTATGGATTAAGCAACAACTGATGGATTTTGGTATTGAGATTGGATGCATTCCTATCTTCTATGATAACACTGGAGCTATTAGTTTGACAAAGAACCCAGTTCATCATCAAAGAACTAAGCACATAGATGTTAGACACCATTTCCTAAGAGACAACTATGAGAAGGGAATTATCTCAATTGAATTATGTGCTACTGACAAATGAATTGCTGACATATTTACTAAAGCACTAAGTAGGGAGCATTTTGAGAGAAACAGGTTAGAATTAGGTATGATTAAGATCACCTAATTGAACCACTTCAAAACAAAAATGAAAAAAAAATTGGCTAGGATTTTTGAAATGTGTAAATAATCGGAATAATCATTGCTCAGTCCATGTCTTAAATGCCATACTATTCTACCATGTGCTAATATGACTCTTTTCTTGCTAATGATGTTTTTCTATTCTTGTAAATTTAGGTCAAATCAAGAGACTCTAACACGATGAACCTGGTTCATCATTGCTTGTTCATCTGACTGAAAAGGTATGTGCTCATCACTATACACATATTGAAATAACTATAGTTACTCATGAGCAGAACTATATCCATAATAAATCTATTTCAAAATCTCAATACTTATCCCAAAATGAACCCGTTCTAAAGAGTCCAATCAAACTTAATTAGCCTAGATTATAGGGAAGTCATAACCGTCACTTATCACCTGACAGTCCTGAGCCGATTAGACTCCCACTTGACCAAGAATAACACTTGTTGTACATTTATTAACCAAGCCTCTAAAAACCTCATCATTACCTCTTTATTTCTTCACTCTCTTCTCTTCCAAAAGGCATAACCGTCGAAACAAGTCCAACCTTCTGTCTAAACACCTTGATCAAAATATTCAAATCTCAAAAATATCCATAACCATGTCTTCCACACCACCTCCTGCAACATCCTCTTCAACTACTCCAGAACACAGTATCAAACTTGAAGAAACTGCTTCGAACTCCCCCAACCCATCTCAATCAAATTCTTCCACCCAATCTCAATCATACTCTTCCACTCCTCAAAACAACCCTGCTCCATCACTCACTCCATCCCCTCCAATCGCTCATGTTATCCCACCAAGCCCTACAACAGAACCCAGGAGAAGGCGTGTGAAAATGCTAGCCAGGAAGACTGTGGCCTCTAGCTCTCTTGCTCGAAAATTAAATGCCAAGCTTCAGGCGATCCAGGCCTAAGAATTTGAAAACTCCAACGACTTTTTCAAGTTTGCAAATGAGGGGGAAGCAACTGGTTCTCCTGACCCTGAATAGGTAATATCTGAAATTAGGTTTGATCCTGTCATTGCTGAAAATAGGTTTATGTTAATCGGGTCTGTAGTAGATGTGGAAATTTCTTATAGGAGAATAAGAGGCGGTAAAAACAACAGTGGGAAAGAAATTAAGAGAGAGGGAGAAAGAAGTTCAGTAAAGGGAACAGGGGAAGAAGGTGCTACACTAGCAATCTGTGGTCATGCGCCAGTGGTTTCTGAGGAAGGTGTCAAGGATTTAGGGGGAAGCAATTCTAGAGAGGCTGTAGAAGGGCTGGAAAATTTACAGCATGCAAACGATGAACCTGGTTCATCCATTGAAGAAACTTTGGCAGGACTGATGAGAAAACTAGGGGAGAGTTACAAACACAAAAAGAAGAGAACACCCAAGGCCAAGAAAGCTAATCCTCCGGTGGCAAGCAAGAAAAGAAAAGCCACTTCCTCTGTTGATGCTTCGATTCCTAGAGGTCGCACTACAAGGATTGCAATTAGGCGAAATGAAGAGGAATTGCAGAAAGCTCTGAGGGAGAGTAAGAGAAGAAAATCTTCTAAGGGGAAGGCAAAAGTGTTTGAGCCCGTAAAGGCTGTAGATGTAGAGGAGATGGACCAGGTCCATCAAGAGGAACAAGTTGCAGAGGTTGAGCTTGAGGCACCCAAACCAAATAAGGCAAAAACTTCTTTCAAGAAGTCAGCTTCTGTGTCTGCTACACCCTTGACTGTTGCTAAGCGACTTAGGTCCACATCAAAGAAGATTCAGTTTGATGAAGATAATGAGTGGAGTGGTGAAGAAGCATAAGAATCTGGTGGGGAGATAGAGCAATTGACAAAGTATGGAAAGCGTACAATTTTGAAAGGGAAGTTGTTAAGGGATCTTGAAGAACCAGGCATGATCTATCTTGTGGATACTCTGGATGTACAGGGCTGGAAAGACTTGGTCTTTCATCTTGATAGCAGTCTAGCCAGAAATGAAATTGTGGAATTTATGGCGAATGTAAAGGTCAAGGAAGGAAGGGTTTCCACTACGGTAAAAGGGGTTGATATTTCCTTTTATACCAAGGAGCTGGGCGAGATACTTGGGATTCCCTCTGAGGGATACGATGACTACACTAGGCAGAGGTGGACAAGCTTGGATGGACACCCTTCAGCCCTCCATATCACCAGGAGGTTCAGTGACAATGAGAAAGAGATGGAACCAAGGGTTGTGTTCAAAAGCAAGATGAAGCCGCAGCACAAACTAATCTTTGAGTTTGTCAACAAGTACATACTGCCCAGGCAAGAGAGAAGGCATATTGCAAACTACATGGATCTCACTCTCATGGAATGCCTGGAAAGTGGACGGCAGATTAACTGGCCCTCCTTCATCATTCAATTACTGGACAGGGTGGTGAATGGCTCCAAGGTACATGCCATACCATATGGGTTCATCCTTACTACTGTGCTTGCTCACTTCAAAGTGCCTATGAAGAAGGATGAAATGGCTACTTTCAAGGATCATTTTGGGAAGAACACGCTTCTTACTTGCGACTATGTTGTGAATGTTCTTGAGGATGAACCTGGTTCATCAAGGAAAATGCCTGTGAACAGCAAGGTCGGGGCGCTTGTGCATGAAGGTGGGGTTAAGGATGCTGAGATCCTTCGTTTGAAGACCCGCCTTATAGAGGTTGAAGTTGTGTGGGATGCGCTAAAAGTTGTTGAACTAGCTAATGAAAAAGAAAAGAATGAGAGGATTCTTCAATAGATGATCTCTCTTCTTCAAGCAAAAAACCCAACCTCCACCCCTTCCCAGCCATAGAATCCAGTGCCGTCCCTAATCCCTCTATGACCCAGTTTGAGATTTGTTTTGTTTGTTTTTTTTGCTCATGGATGTGCTTGTCTTTATTTCTTTTTGTGTTGGTGCATGAACTATTATCAAATCAATGAATTGTGTTGTTTTCGCTCTTACTTTTGTCTCACTTTCGTTAATAGCCTGCATTATTGGTTTTACTTTTGATGATTAACACATGTTTGCACCTGTAGTTGCCTAAATGGCCATGAGTAATTATTATCCATCTGGTGTTTCTAACACTTTGCAACTTTTTGATGATGCCAAAAGAGGGAAGATGTGCTATATTCCATATTTCTATTGTGATATTTATTACCTAATGAACCTGGTTCTCAATGAAAAATGCTTAATGCTATAAAGAATGTCTATGTTGGATTAAAGTGATTACAGGTTTAAGCACAGAATTTGTCATCATCAAAAAGGGGGAATTTGTTGGATAAAGAAGTTGCGTGGTTTTGAAGATTGACAAATGAACTAAGAGTTGAACCAGTTCCATCATTGGAGACATCGACATGCAGAATAAATGGCACGTGAAGAAATCACACACAGGAGATAAACACAATCACCGACTTGAGGAGATATCTCCTGATCGAAAAGGTTGCAAATTAATAGGGAGATGGACTTCTTATTCATGAAGGGCAGAATCAAGATAGAGGAGGATCTAGGAAGTTAATATCAACAAGAACTCTTCCACCAAGGAAGAGTTACATCAGAATTATACTACATCGTCTCAACTACTGATCTTATATATTGTCAAGTGTTCGTTCTGAACAAGTGCGCACAAACACAGAAGCGAATAATGATTTGAGAGCAAAATTACCAAAGCAATTTTGCAAGTAGTTCGTGTGAGAATTCCTGTGCGACTCAAAAGCTAGTTGAACCAGCTAGAAGAACCAGTTCCATCTGCTATATTTTAGTCTAGTTATTTGTAGTAAGTGATTACAAATTGTATCTATCAGCTTTATCTAGAAGCAATTGTAATAGGTACTGAGTATTCAAGTTAGAGTTAACTTGGAGTTTGTCGCAATTAGCTAGAGGCTAGTTTGCCACAAGGGGATTAGAGTTATTCCTTAGGTTTACAAAAGAGTTTATTTTGTAAATGTTTTCTGGCTCATTGTCTTAGTGAAGAGTTTGGGGAAATCCTACTGGGAAGTATGTCGTGGTTTTTTCACCTTTTGAGCCAGGTGTTTTCCACGTAAAATCATTGTGTTCTTTTACTTCCCAGTAGGATTTTCCCAAACTCTTGCTATGACATTGAGCCAAACAGCATTTACAAAATAAACTCTTTTGTAAACCTAAGGACTAACTCTAATCCCTCTGTGGCAAACTAGCCTCTAGCTAATTGCGACAAACTTCAAGTTAACTCTAACTAGAATATTGTGTACCTATTACAATTGCTTCTTTATAAAGCGGAAAGATACAATTTGTAATCACCTACTACAAACAACTAGACTCAAAAGACAACAGATGGAACTGGTTCTTCGAGCTGGTTCAAGTAGCTTTTGAGTCGCACAAGGATTCTTCACATGAACTGCTTGCAAAATTTCTTTGGTAATTTTGCTTTCAATTCTTGTTTCAATTCTTTGTATGTGCGCAACTCTTCAGTAGGAATACTTCGACAATTTATAGAATCAGTAGTTGAGATATTGATGTATAATTCTGATGCAACTCTTCCTTGGTGGAAGAGTTTTAGTCTATCTCAACTTCCTTGATCTTACTTTATCTTGATTATGTCCTATCTGAATACGAAGTCCATCTCCTTATTAATTTGCAACCTTTTCGCTTAGGAGATAACCCCTTTTCTTCAGAGATGTTGTTTATCTCCTGTGCATGGACTCTTCTCGTGACATCTAGTTTGCTTGTCAGTGTTTGCCTTGATGGACCTGGTTCAACTGTGTTGACATTTTTCATTCTTCAAAATCATGCAGTTACTTGATTCAACGAATTCCCCCTTTTTGATGATGACAAACCATGTGCTTAAACATGTAAATACTTCAATCCAACATAGATACTTTTTATAGCATTAAGCATTTATCATGGAGAAACCAGGTTCATTAGGTTATAAACATCACCAATCTTTGAAAAGCACATCTTCCCCATTTTGGCATCATCGAAAAGTTGCAAAATCATAAACTTACCAGAATTTCAATAATTACTCATGGCCATTGAGGAAACTGTAGGTGCAAATCATGAATTAATCATCAAAAGAAACCAAGAAATGTAAGCTATTTAAGAAATTGAGAAAAAAATCAACAAAATAATAGCAAAATTCATTGATTGGATAATTGATCAGGCACCATACACAAAAAGAAATAAATATAGTCACAACCAAGAGCAAAAACAAAACGGTATAGCATGTGCCTTGGAGCCATTTACAACCCTGTCCAGTAGTTGGATGATGAAGGATGGCCAATTATTCTGCCAACCACAGTACAGACATTCCATGAGAGTAAGATCCATGTAACTTGCAATATGCCTTCGCTCTTGCCTGGGCAGTAAGCACTTGATGACAAACTCAAACAATAGTTTGTGTTGTGCCTTCATCTCACTTTTGAACACTGGCCTAGGTTCCATCTCCTTCTCATTCTCACTGAAGAACCTTGTGATTTGAAGAGCTGAAGGGAGTCCATCCAAGCTTGTCCACCTCTGCCAGGTGTAGTCATCATATCCCTCAGAGGGAATACCAAGTATCTCGCCCAATTCTTTGGCATCAAAAGAGATCTCAACCCCCTGTACCCTAGTGGAAACCCTTCCATCCTTGACTTCTGCATTTGCCATGAATTCCACAAGCTCATTTCTTGCCAGCCTGCCGTCAAGATGAAGTACCAGGTCCTTCCAACCCTTCACATACAAGGTGTCCACAAGAAAGATTATCCCAGATTCCTCAAGATCCCTGAACAGCTTTCCCTTCAAAATAGTATGTTTCCCAAAGTTTGTGAGCTTATCAGTTGTTTCCCCATCAGATTCATCTACTTCTTCTCCACTCCACCCAGCATCATCATTGATTTTAACCTTCTTTGGTTTAGACCTGGTTCGCTTGGCAATGGTTGAAGGCTTGGTAGACACAGAAGCTGACTTCTTTGAAGAAGTCTTGGCCTTCTTGGGCTTGGGTGTCTCAACTTCAACCTGAGCTGGTTGTTCTTCTTAATGGACCAGGTCCATCTCATCATCATCAATCTGAAATACCTCAATAGGCTCGCCAACCTTTGCCTTTCCTTTGGCAGCTTTCTTCTTTTTGCTCTCCCTCAAAGATTTTTCCATTTCTTCTTCACTTTGCCTTACAGTACTTCTAGTAGCACGACTCTTAGGGGCAAGAGCATCAGCAATTGAAGAGGCCTTTCTCTTCTTGGTTTGTACTGGAGTATCAACTTTATTGGATTTGGGGGTTCTCTTCTTCTTAGATTTGTAGGTTTCCCCCAGCTTTTTCATCAAGACAGCCAGAGTTTCTTCAATAGATGAACCAGGTTCATCCACTGCATGTTGTAGACTCTCCAGTCCTGCTGCTGCTTCTCTAAAGTTGCTTCCCCCTAAGTCCTTGACACCCTCCTCAGCGATCACAGGAGCGAGGCCACAGATAGCCAGTGTGGGACCTTCCTTCCCAGTTCCCCTTTCAGAACTCCCTTCTCCATCTCTCTAAAATTCTGTCTTTTTTTCAACTTTCCTTATCCTATCAGGTATTTCTACATCTACTACAAACCCAATTAGAACAAACCTATTTTCAGCCATTTCAGGTTCAGACCTAGTTTCAGGGGTTGCTTTCTTAGTATCAGATGAACCTGTTGCTTCTTCCTCATTTGCAGATCTGAAAGACTCACTTGAATTTTCAGAATCTTGAGCCTGGCTAGCTTGAAGTTTTTTTATTCAATTTATGGGCAAGAGAACCAGATGCAACTGTTTTCCTGGCTAGCATTTTTACCCGACGTTTCTTGGGGGCTGGAGTGGGACTTGGTGTAACGGTTGGAGCTGGTTGGGGTGAAGGAGTGGGTTTTGGAACTGTAGAGTTTTGGGATTATGAGGAGGAGCTGTGTTGTGATGGAGTATTTGACCCAGTGTCTTCAAGAGTGACACTGTTTTCAAGGGTGGTTGATGAGGATGTGGCTGTGGTGGTGTGGAAGACATGGTTATAAAGACTTGGAGAGAAGAAGATTTTGATCACTTTGGTTGATAGGAATGATGAACTAGGTTCGACGGTTATGCTTTTTGAAGAAGAGAGAATGATGAATTAGAAAGGTAATGATGGCTATTTAAAGGTGTGGTTAATAAATGCACAACGAGCTTAATTCTTGGTCAAGTGAAAGTCTAATCGGTGCAGGAGTGTCAGTAGATTAGACGGTTATGACTCACTATAGTCTAGGCTAATTAAGCTTCGATTGGACTCTTTGGAACGGGTACATTTTGGGATAAGTACTGATAATTTGAAATGAACCAAATATAGATAGAATCATGCTCATGTGTGACTATAATTATTTCAATAAGTGTATAGTGATGAGCACGTACCTTGTCAGTCAGATGAACCAGCCACGATGAACCAGGTTCATCATGTTAGAGTCTCTAGTTTTGGCCTCAATTTACAAAAATAGAATATTAGCAACCAAGGAGTCATATTAACACATGGCAAGAGAGTATGGAATTTAAGACATGAAGGTGAGCAATGATTAATCTGGTTAGTTACCTATTTCAGTGTTTCTAGCAAAAAAAATCATTTTATAAAAAAATTCATTTTTGTTTTTCAATTAGGTGATCTTAATCATCCCTAATTCTAACTTGTTTCTCTCAAAATGCTCCCTACTTAGTTCTTTAGTGAAGATATCTGCAATTTGTTTGTCAGTAGCACAGAACTCGATTGAGATCATTCCCTTTTCATAATTATCCCTTAGGAAATGGTGTCTAACATCTATGTGCTTGGTTCTCTTATGATGAACCGGGTTCTTCATCATACTAATGGCACTTGTGTTGTCACAGAAAATAGGAATACATTCAATCTCTATACCAAAATCCATGAGTTGTTGCTTGATCCATAGCAACTGAGCACAGCATGAGGCTGCAGCCACATATTCAGCCTCAGCAGTAGACAAGGCTACTGAGTTTTGTTTCTTGGTGGCCCAAGACAAAAGGCAAGAGCCCAAAAAGTGAGCCATACCTGAAGTACTTTTCCTGTCAACCAGGAAACCTGTATAATCTATATCCGCATATCCTACAAGATCGAAATTACTACATTAAGGATACCAAAGGCATAAGTCAGTGGTGCCTTTCAAATATCTCAGAATTCTCTTCACTCCAATTAGATGGGACTCCTTTGGATTTTCTTGAAATCTAGCACACAACCATACATTGAACACAATGTAAGGTCTACTAGCAGTGAGATATAATAAAGACCCAATCATCCCTCTGTACATCTTTTGATCAACGGATGAACCAAGTTCATCCACATCTAATTTTGTAGTTGTGGCAATGGGGGTGTCTATTTCCTTTGAGTCTTCCATTTTAAATCTTTTGAGCAATTTTTCACATATTTTTGTTGATGGATCATTGTTTCGTTTGAGTTTTGCTTAGTTTGCAAGCCTAGAAAGAAGTTTAGCTCACTCATCATACTCATCTCAAACTCACTCCCCATAAGCTTGGCAAATTTCTTACTCAATTTTTCAGACGTTGCCCCAAATATAATATCATCTACATATATTTGCACTACCAGGAGATCCTTACATTTTTCTTTTAAGAACAAGGTGCTATCAATTTTACCTCGTTTGTAGTCATGTTCTAGCAGGAATTTAGATAGTCGCTCATACCATGCTCTTGGTGCCTGCTTGAGTCCATACAAAGCCTTGTCAAGTTTATACACATGGTCAGATGTCTCCTTGCTTTCAAATCCTGGAGGTTGTCTGAAATATACTTCTTCCTTTAGGTAGCCATTGAGGAAAGCACTTTTCACATCCATCTGATAGAGAGTGAATTCCATGTGGGCAGCAAATATTATAAGAAGTCTGATTGCCTCCAGTCTTGCCACAGGAGAAAATGTCTCATCATAGTCAATTCCCTCTTCTTGATTATATCCTTGGACAACCAGTCTAGCCTTGTTTCTTATAACCGTTCCATCTTCATCGAGTTTGTTCTTGAAGACCCACTTTGTGCCAATTACTGATCTATCTAGTGGTCTGGGTACCAAGTGCCAAACTTGACTTCTTTCAAATTGATTTAGCTCTTCTTGCATGGCATTTACCCAGTCAACATTCTTTGGTTCGATCAAAGATAGAAAGGCATCAAATGCACACAGATTTTTCAAGGAGGATCTGGTTTTGATTCCAGATGTCAAATCTATTATGATGTTCTCAAGGGGGTGAGAACTTTGATATTTGTGTGGTTTGAGCACCAATTGTTCACGACTTGATGATCCCATTGTGTCTTGTTGTTGTGGAACAGGATCAGGGTCAAGTTCCAGCGTAGTTTGTTGTTGAGTTACCCCCTGTCATATTGTTTGGGTTAGTTTGACCTGGTCCATCACCTGTTCCATCTTCCATATTTTCTCTAGTTTGTTCACTGCTTCTGACCAGTCCTAGCTCCTCATCTTCTATTTCCTGTCTCTCAGAGAGAGTGTTAGTTTCATCAAAAATAACATGCACACTTTCTTCTACACACATAGTTCTTTTATTATATACTTTATAAGCTTTGCTATGTGATGAATATCCCAAGAATACTCCCTCATCACTTCTGGGATAAAATTTACCTAGGAGTCTTTGCCGTTTTTGTGCACAAAGCACTTGCATCCAAAATCCCTAAGGTGGGATATGTTGGGCTTTCTCCCTTTAAGAAATTCATAATGCGTTTTCTCACCAATGGTCTAGTCATGCATCTATTTATTATGTAGCATGCAGTGTTTATTGCTTCTGCCCAAAAGCTATGGGGTAGTTTGATAGAAAGAAGCATGGTTCTAGCCATATATTCAAGAGTTCTATTCTTTCTTTCAACAACCCCATTTTGCTGTGGAGTTCTAGGAGCAGAGAAGTTGTGATTTATGCCATGTTCATCACAGAATTCAGCAAACTTTACATTTTCAAATTTAGTATCATGATCAGATCTTATTGATGCTAGTTGATTTCCTAAATATTTTTTAGTTTTTCTAACAAATGAAGTAACAATATCAAATGCTTCATCTTTAGATGTCAGAAACAAGGTCCAAGTGAACCTTGAGTAGTCATCAACTAGCACCATTACATATATCTTACCACCTCTGCTCAGAGTTCTCATAAGACCACATAGATCCATATGAACCAGTTCCAACGTCCTGTTGGTATTGACCATTTTCTTGCTTTTGAATGAGGATCTTACCTGCTTCCCCCTTGCACATGCCTCACAAACTTTGTCTTCCTTGAACTTAATTTTAGGAAGCCCTACCACTAAGTCCTTAGAGACTAATTTGTTAAGCTGATTTAGACTAGCATGACCAAGTCTTTTGTGCCAAAGGAGGGGATCACTGTCCAGCACACTTAAGGAAGTGAGTTCATTTTCTGATAGTGTGGACAGGTCTATGACATAGATGTTATTCACTCTTTTTTCCTGCAAAACAATCTTGTCAGTAAGCAAGTGAATCACAAAACATTTTGTGAAAGTGAATGCAACTAGGTTACCTCTGTCACACAATTGTGACACGCTGATCAGGCTATATTTCAATCCATCTATCAAGTAAACATTCTCAAAGGAACGTGTTTCATTCTTACCTACCTTACCAACCCCAATAATTTCACCTTTCTTTCTATTTCCAAAGGATACATTTCCACCTTTGAGGTTTTCAAGTGAAAGGAATTGTTCCTTGTTCCCTGTTATATGTTTTGAGCAACCGCTGTCTAAGACCAAATTTGGTTGCTTCCTCTCACTTGAACCTACAACAAGAAATCAAGGGTTAGTCTTAGGGACCCAAACTAGTTTGGGTCCTTTTCTATGAGAGAAAGGATGAATCAAGCTTTTTCTGGCCCAATTTGGTAACCATATTTTCTTTTGTACAAAACTTTCATTTCTTCGATTGGCCTACTCTTTTGCAGTACACTCATTTTTTTAGTGGCCAGTCTTACCACAGTGGGTGCAGATTTTATTCTCCGGAAGAGTAAGATACTTGCTTTTGGGATCCCGTTTGGGCATTTGACTCCCAAAGCCAAGTCCTCTTCTGTTGCTACTATGATTTTCTTGAAGCCATGTCAAGGCATTAGAGGATTTATTCCATTTGCAAGTTAGATCTAATTCATGTTTGACTTTTCCAAGTTCTTCTTTTAGTACCCTTATCTGTTCATCCTTAGTGTACATCTTATCCTTAAGTTTCCACATTTTCTTCTAACATGATTTGAGAATGATCAAAAGTCTTTTTGCTAGTTCCTAGTGTTAGTTTTAAATTTTCAGATTTTAGCTCTAAGATCTTAGTTTCAAGTGGATGAACCTGGTTCTTCAAGGCAGTGTTTTCCTTTTCAGATTACTCTGACTTCCAGGTTCTTGCACTTCGCTTTTAACATTACACACTCTTTAGACAGTTGTTCTTTCTCTTTGATTGTTTCTTCGGAATCATCCATGAAATCAAGTAGCAACTCAGAGAGTTTTTCTTTAGATAGGAATTTTATCTTGTTTTTGAGATGGGATATACTTACCTCTGGTTCTTCATATGATTCCTCATCTGATTCACCAATTGCCATGAGTGCATGTTCTTCATTCTCACCATCTTCTGATTCTTCATCTGAGCTTGCCCCCCAAGCAGCAACCATAGCTTTTGTTGTGGCTTTCTTGGGTTAGACCAGTTCCTTCTTCATGTTCCTTCGTTTGGATCTCTCCCTTTTCCATTCTACTTCCCACTGAGGACAATTCTTGATGTGGTGGTCAGTTTTTCAACATTGTAGCATCCCTCGTTGGTTGGCCTTTTTGGAGTTTTTGCTTTATTGTAGTTTCCACCTCTTGAGATTCCCTTTTTTCTTATGAGGAAGTTTCTGAATTCCTTAGTGATCGTGGACATCTCATCTTCTTTCAGATCTGCTCCTTCAGTGATTCTTAATGCTATACTTCTTTCCTTCTTAGGAGCATCCATTTTCATTGTCTGTCTTCTAAGTTCGTAGACAGTGAGGTTTCCAATTAGCTCGTCCAACTTGAGAGTTGCCATCTTTTTGGATTCCTAAATAGCAGTGATTTTGCTTTCCCAGGAAATTGGTAAGACCCTTGTCAGGATCTTATCCACCTTGTCCTCTTCAAGAATGATTCTTCCAAGATACTTGAGTTCATTTGTCAGTGTTTTGAACCTCGTGTACATCTCTTGGATTGTCTCTCCTTCTTTCATAGTGAAGTTTTCATACTGGGAGTATAGTAGAGTACCTCTTGATCTTTTCACTTGAGGTGTTCCTTCGTGGGATACTTGCAAGGTATCCCAAATTTCTTTGGCAGTGGTGCAGCTTTGAATCCTACTATACTCGTCTGGACCAAGTCCACAAACTAGCCACTTTTTGGCCTTAGCATTTTTCTCCCACTTCTTCAAATCCTCAGCAGTGCAGTCAGCTCTAGTCTTTGGTACATCTACGCCTTCAGCAGTCTTCTTCATGGTGGCTAAAAGACCATCAGTGACTATGTCCCAGAGTTCATAGTCTTCTCCAATTAAGTGACCCTTCATCCTTTTCTTCCACCAGGAGTAATACTGGCCATTGAAGAGTGGTGGCCTTGTAGTTGATTGTCCTTCCCAGTTTCCAGGTGGTGCACTCATTTTGATCTTTTCCTAGGTGTTAGCCTCTTTAAGTATAACCTGCTCTGATACCACTTGATGTTTTATACGTCAATACCACACAAGAGGGGGGGTGATTTGTGTGGTGTCCAATTTTCGAGTGCAGTCTCTAAAGAAGAACCAGGTTCTTCTAGGTGTTCCAACTTCTACAGTTTGCGGAAAAGTAATTGCAGAAATAAAAGAACACATCAATTTTACGTGGAAAACACCTGGCTCAAAAGGTGAAAAACCCACGAACTACTTCCCAGTAGGATTTTTCCAAACTCTTCACTATGACAATGATCCAAACAGCATTTACAAAATAAATTGTTTTGTAAACCTAAGGACTAACTCTAATCCCTTTGTGGCAAACTAGCCTTTAGCTAATTGCGACAAACTTCAAGTTAACTCTAACTTGAATACTATGTACCTATTACAATTGCTTCTTAATAAGCTGAAAGATACAATTTGTAATCACCTACTACAAACAACTAGACTCAAAAGACAATAGATGGAACTGGTTCTTCGAGCTGGTTCAAGTAGCTTTTGAGTCGCACAAGGATTCTTCACATGAACTGCTTGCAAAATTGCTTTGGTAATTTTGCTTTCAATTCTTGTTTCACTTCTGTGTATGTGCGCAACTCTTCAGCAGGAATACTTCGACAATTTATAGAATCAGTAGTTGAGATGTTGATGCATAATTCTAATGCAACTCTTCCTTGGTGGAAGAGTTTTAGTCTATCTCAACTTCCTTGATCTTCCTTTATCTTGATTTTGTCCTACCTGAATACGAAGTCCATCTCCTTATCAATTTGCAACATTTTCGCTTAGGAAATAACCCCTTTTCTTCAGAGATAATGTTTATCTCCTATGCATGGACTCTTCTCGTGCCATCTAGTCTGCTTGTCTGTGTTTGCCCTGATGGACCTGGTTCAACTGTGTTGACATTTGTCATTCTTCAAAATCATGCAGTGACTTGATTCAACACAAACTAGTCTCGGATAACATTTTACTTAGCCATGAATTTGAAAAAGGCTATGGTAGAAGGGGCATATCTCCTACATGCGTGGTCAAGATTGACATGCACAAAACATATGATTCCGTTGAATGGGTGTTCCTGGAACAAGTACTATCAGATTTTAACTTTCCATAAAAGTGTGTCAAATGGATCATGAGTTGCATCAACACAGTTACATACTCCATCATTATCAATGGTAGCCCAAATCCTCCATTTGATGCTAAGAGAGGGATAATACAAGGTGATCCTATGTCACCTTTTCTTTTTTGTACTGGCAATAGAGTATCTAACAAGGTTACTAAGAACTTTGAAGAGCAAACCAGATTTTAACTATCACCCAAGGTGTGAGAAGCTGGGAGTAATTCAACTTAGTTTTGCTGATGATTTTCTCCTAAATTGTAGAGGTGATAAAGTTTATGTGATGTTGCTACATAGTTGCTTCCAACAATTCTCATCTACATCAGGGTTGATAGCCAATCAAAGCAAAAGTTGTGTCTATTTTGGAGGAGTACCAGAGGGATTTTAACAGGATATTATGCAAGCTCTTGGCTTTAGCAGGGGAACTTTATCATTAAGATATCTTGGGGTAACAATGAGCACAAAGAGATTATCAGTACACCAATGTCAGCCTCTACTGGACAAAATGATTGGAAGGATCACTAGTTGAACAGTCAAGTTTCTCTCATATGCTAGAAGATTACAACTGATTAAAAGTGTATTAACTGCCATCCAATCTTTCTGGTTGCAGATTTTCTCTCTCCCCGAGAAAATTATTACAAAGATTGAGACAATTTGTAAAAAGTTTCTATGGACAGGAGAAACTGAAGGAAAGATAAAAGCATTTGCTATCATGGGATAAACTATGTTGGCCAAAATCATCAGAGAGTCTGAATATCACCAACTTACAGATATGGAACCATGCTGCAATTGTCAAACACTTGTGGAACCTACACAAGAGAAAAGACAGGCTATGAATCCAATGGGTACACACATATTACATAAAAGGAAAGCAAGTTTGGTCTGTCAATGCTAAACAAGCCTCATGGTTGATCTAGAAGATTATTCAAGTTGCAAAGTACCTGAATGAGGTTGCCTTGAACAATGAGCATGAGCTTAATACAGAGAAATACTCCATTAGAGATGTCTACAACAAATTGAGAGGAGATTTTTCAAAAGTATATTGAAAAAGGTTGATATGCAACAACATAAGATATCCAAAATGGCTCTTCATTTTATACCTGACTATGCACAACAGACTTTATACTAGGGACAGGTTGATCAAATGAGGTATAAACACCATTCCAGAACGCCCGCTATGTGAAGAAGAATGTCATCAACACTTGTTTTCTAAATGCCAATTCTCAGCAAGTGTATGGAAAAAACTATTAACATGGAAGAACATCGATAAAGGTGTACAAACTGGAGTGAAGACCTTGAATGGACCATCATGCATACTAATGGAAGGAACTCAAGAGGGGTGGTGAATATTCAACTAGAAGAAGAGAAGAGTGGAAGACATTACACGATTGTCCAGAAAGTGCATTACAGGAGTAGTCTAAGACCAAAATTAACAAGTTTCATGCAAGATCTTAATGTATATCCATAGTTGCATGCCTGCTTAGAGACGACGATTGATAATAGGTTTAGTATTATCACAGCTGGTCCAGAACCAAGGTTGGGGCCATATATCCAACAAAGAGTCTCATTATACTTGTAAATATTTTCCTTGGTAAATAATATAATTTATTTACCCAAAAAGAAAAGGATATTTCTCGTTAAAGTTTGAATTCGAAATCACTCATTAAAAGTGAACGAATGATTTTCATTCCACCACACCTCACGTGGTGCTTTAGCTTCAATTATTTGGTATTTTCAACGTTTGTACATTATGTATATGATGGTACATAAGAAGGGAGAAAAGATGTACGAAAGATTACATAAAGTCAAAGATTAATGTGAAACGAGCCATGATCGGTGCTTCTTTGGCTTTCTTTTGTTTAGTTTAAAATTGGCATCATTATTTTGATCTTGCTTTCTTCTTCAATTAGCCATTTGTCATTGTGGGAATTAAGTAAGTAGTAGAACTGCATCATGAAACTGACACCATATATATATATATATATATATATATATATATATATATATATATATATATATATATATATATATATATATATATATATATACTCGACGTTGAGAGGTGATATATATTCGTTGTCTAGGGAGAGCCGCGTGATTCATGAATTTGGAATTTGGAATATAGCTTTTCTGCTATCCATCCAAAGAATAATCTTTCCGTTTTAAATAAAATAATTAATAGTGATTTTATTATTTAATTAGAACTATCAATTTTAGACATTCAATTTGAAGTAAATTTCAGTTGAATGAAGTTCATTCTTCACTAGTTTTTCTCAGGATTTGACCTTTCCATTGTAATAAAGAAAATTTAACCTGTGTCTAGCTAACATTAAGGACTCAGGATATGTTTGAAAAGTCACATATATGAAAATTGGATTTGAGTGTAATTACAAATAATTACTTAATTTAACATTTTTGTCTAACAATACCGTAAGCGCCTTGTAGGCCTCATTTGTTTGCACTTAATGGAGGTCTGAATCTTAATCATTCAGGTCTCAGATATTAAGTGCGTTTGTTTTTAAAGTCTGAATCTTTATTATCCAAATCTTAATCATTAAGTGTATTTATTTTTTTAACTTCACTACCACTTAATAGGTCTGAATAGATCTATACGATTAAGATCTATAACATAAACTTGATTTCATTAAAATGTTATCATTCATATTCATTATTAACTGCCGCCATCATGCCACCACCACTACCATACTCAACCACCATCTCCACCACCACCATCATCCTCAATCATAGCCGCCACCATTATCGACTACCATCACTCACCATCCCCATCACTCCCACCACCATCATTCTCAACCACAACCAACACTCATCCACCTCAACTACCACACCACTCCATCACCATCAACAACCAAAGCAGGCACTGCCCATCATTATAAACTACCAATACCCACTACCAATTTCCTCAATCATCACTACCATCACCACCCGTCATATTCAATCATAATCGTCACAACTACCAATCACCACTAGCTACTACCTTAAACCACCACCATGGACCAAATCTTCCACCAACCACCGCCTCTAGTCGGCATTCACAAGCACTACCCTTAGTCATCACCACCAACAACTATCACATTTTAAAAAATTATATATTTTATTGTTCGAATATTAGATTAATTAGTATTTTATTTAAATTTTATGTTAATTAATTTTTAAATAAAGATAAATTTTATACATTTAAATATTAAAAATCAAACAATATTAATCATTTAATATTTAGATTTTAATACACATCTTGATATTCTGATATGCCTTCAGATTCAGATATCTTGATCTTAAAAAAAAATAAATGAGGCCATAGTTTTATTCTATCACATCTGAATAAAAGACACCAACTAGTAATTAAATATAAAAATGTATTCACTCTACCCCCACAGAGTGGTTTTATATATTTTTATGTTTAATTAGGGTGCAATAGAATATGTTTTTTTATTTCTTAATAGCCCACAAGTATTAAGAAAATATAAAACAGTTGTTAGTGCCATCATGAAAGTAAAAACATCGAATAGCGGTGCGTTGAAATTTTCGTCCACATGTAAATTTTAGTGACACATTGATGCATCTTCAGTTTTGATACATAACTTGGGTCTTGATGTGCCTATATATTTGTGAAACAAAAGTGTTGATTTCTATCCGCGTATTTGCATATATTTGATTTTTCTGCATACCTTTTTGTCGCACAAAGACATTCATTTTATTTTATGGGGACTTATAGCTTGTTCGGCTAAATTTTTTTTTTGGCCAAAAGTGTTTTTCTTTAAAAATTAAAGTGTTTGGCCAAACTTTTAAAAGGAAAAATTTGTTTTTGAAGAAAAGTAGAAGCAGTTTTGAGAAGCAGAAAAACGTACTTTCTTATAAGCACTTTTGAGAAAAATATACTTAAAACCAATTTTTAAAAACTTGACACTAATACTGCTCAAAAGTGCTTTTCAAATTTTAAGAAAACTATTTTTTAAAATAAACTGATCTAAAAGCTCGGCCAAACCGGCTATTACACCACAGTGAGAGACTAGACATTGCTTATGGATTTTTGCGACAAAACCCAGGACCATAATTCATAATGGTTTGGTCACGTCTAAATCAGCTTGCGTCTTAATTTACCAAATCTATCTAGGTCGTTTATACATAGTTCATGTTTGTACATCTTTTATCATATAAATGATACTCAGCTAGCTGTGCACTATTGCTTTTATGAGCTGTGGTTGTTGAGCCTAGAGTATGCCCCAATCAATGTTAGGTAAGATGCTTTTTCAAGCCTTCTATTTCTCCGTTAGAAGAAAAAAGAAAGAAAAGAGGAGGACTTCCATGTCTCCTCCAATAGAAAAATAGAGAAAGTGGTGCACCTCATTCTCAATGGTGCTGAAATTAATTTACAACAAATTGTAGTTGGCAACGATGACAACAACAACAAAAGGAACTTCTTGCCACAAAAACCAGATCAAGAAATCTCCTCCGGAAAAAAGGGCAGCCCAATGCACAAAGCATCGCGCAACATTCGAGGAGGGGTCGCACCCAAGGGATATGATGTAGATATCCTAACCTAAAGCAAGCATTAGTAGCTGCTTCCACAACTCGAACCCATTGCTCCAAGGCTCCCCTTTAGGAAATGGAACAAAAAAATCCAAGCACTTCTCTTCAACCACCAGATCTCCTCTCATAATTCATTATTCCGTGCAATAGTATGCAATTAACATTATCCAATGATCCACAGAAGCTAGTCTAGTAACTCATCTCTTTCAGCACTCAAAACCTTATTTACAAATGCTTTACAAACAAGGGAAAGACATAAGACTACATTCATACTCATTGATACAATCTACTGCATCAATCCGTGTAGCGCTCTCGGAGTTGGCCTACAATGGCATTCTTGGTTTTGCAAAATCTCCTGCTTCTGATACACCATAGCAAGAAGATAGAATTTTAACAAGAATACCAATGATAATGTAATCAGCTGACTATAAAGGAACAAAATAGATAAACGGGGACAAAGACGAATTCAACTAGTAATTTGTACAGGCACTATAAAAGATTGAACTAAAGAGTGAAAACAAAAGCGCCCCAAACACCAGTAAAATTAGCTTTAGCTTCACCTGGGTATTGGATTCAAGTTGAAGGTATATGAACTTAAATATAGCCGTACGAGCAAAAAGACTCCTAAAGGATGAAATCAGTCGGTAATAACAAGCGAATTTGACATATATACACCGACAGAGTAACAATTTTCACAATATCAGTTGGCCACATAACACATGCAATACTCTCAAACTAAGCTTTGACTCCATCGCTTAACAGCCCAACACCGATAACACAGACTGAGCTTATCACAAGTTTTTGTTGTAAATTCCTTAATTGTCTATGTAACATTGGTTTGAAGCAAATCAAGGGCTGAAATGCTGATGCTTTATTCAAGAACATAGGCATAAATGACTGCTCGAGGAGCTATTAACGATTTGGCTAATTTCCCACAGAAGCTGAAGGGTCAATAGCATCATTAAGTGATAATGCATATCCACAATAATGTTTTTCATTTGGCTACATACTCCATGTAAAAGAGCCTCTCAAGTAACTTTAATTGCTCTGAACATTACAGATTATTTGAACCAAAATGCTCAAAAACAATCATGAACCTAAAAATTCAAACTTCCACGAAACAAAACCAATTCATGACAAAGTCTCACCTTTAGATGAAGATGGCATAATAATAACATTCATAGTTGCGTTGTTGGGAGGAAGCTGCAAACGAAGAGGATAAAGGTTCCCATTCAAAGGACTCCGAGTACACACGGTAATTCCCTCAAGCCCAGTTTCCTCCTCGAATCTCTTGGTTAGCTCCTCAACACTATTTCCCTTGAACGCTATGCTAAGTCCCTCCATTCCCTCTTCAACTTCACCAAATTCATCCGCGATATGATAATATATAAGCCTTCCATCTCCCATCTTAGGCGGCGAACAAACCAAAGAATCACTTGACTGCCAAAAGAAAATGAAAAAAGAAGAGATAATTAAGTACCACGGCATAGTAATCATTGAATTTACATCCCAAATTAACAGGTTACCCGACACTCATACTTGTAGACTGTAACAGGTAGTCTGAAAAGTAAAGTAAGCTGACTTGAACATTACGGCGTAAAAGCTAAAAAGGGTCAACAATACTCCTTAAATGTAGGAAATATCTTAGCTAGCGTTTGACATAGATTCCCAAATTTATTTTGAAAAATCTGCTTTTGGTGAAGTTTGGCTTGAAGCTGAAAATGTGTTTGGACATACGTTTTCAAAACATATTTCCCAATTTTATTTTGAAAAAACATGTGTATTATTAGGGATTTGGCAAAAATATATGCAAAATCTATGCTAAATATGTGTTTGCCAAATAAAACGCAAGCTTATTTTGGCAAAATCTACGGCCAAACGGGTCCTTAATTTTACTCTCTGTTATTATTTTGGAATTATTCATTCTCGGTTAGCAAATATTGCCTTTGACCCTAACAAAGCTCCAACATTATAACATAAGGTAATTTAAGCAACAATCAAATTTGGATTTTGACATGTAAAATTAACCCAGTCAGTATAATTACGAGACGATTGCTAACAATAAATATATAAATAGCTCATGGTATAATGGAGAGTAAAATCAAGATATTTTGTATAGAACAAGGCTAAATTTGAATCTTTACCCCAAAATATCATTGAACTTCAAGGTCAAAAGTTGGAAATTACCTCTTGTCCAGAAAAGCTGAGGGATTTTGAGGAAGCATTAGAAGGAGAAGTAGATTCAGAAGCAAACGAATCCGAATGATTCACCAACGGCGGCGGCGGCTTAGGAACCAAAATCTCAACAACATGAACATCCCAAAGAATCCAATCTTTAGTAGAAGTCCGATGTGGAATATCATGTGTCACTGAATTTCTCCATGGTGGCAATCCACCATTACCTCTCAAAAACTGTCCGTATCTTGTCCTTAGCTTCACTTGTTGTCCTTCTCTAATGGGTTCCCATTCAATTGAAGAATCAAGCCTATTTGGAACAGTCTGAAGTACTTTCCGACCAGTCATACCTAAAAGAAATGGCTGATTTGAGGCTGTAAGATATTTTCCGTAGCAACTTTTTAAGCGTATAACGTTGTCTGTTTTTTCGACGAATTCTACTGTCCATTTTGCGTTTTTTGAAGAGCCGTTACGATCTTGGGTTACTGATTCTTCATCTTCTTCGGCTGTTAAGTATTTGCCGTTGTGACTCTGTAAACGAACGGCTTTTGCTTTGTGGAATAGCTCCATTGCTGGTCTTTTTGTTAGAGGACTTCTCTGTTCAAACAATGAAAGAAAGAGAAATGAAAATTCTTGTTTCAACCTTGGTTATTCATTAGGAAAATGGTGACATTTGGGGTTGCAAAAATTAGGAAGTGATAAAGACTTGTGTTAGAAAATTTTCTTTGTAATAACGACAGTGGGGGCCAGCCGTGTTTTGGTGACACGCTTTAACGTGAGAAAATATAGGCTTTTTTGTTTCCTTCTTTCAATTTTTAGTAGAAGATGGTCAAAATTGAAACCATTAAGGAACACAAAATAAAACACTATTTTCCATATTTATAATAACTTAAAATATTTCAAATTTATACGAACGAATATACGAGTACAAATGGTTGTTTAAATTATAGTGATTGGTGACTACAAAAATAGTAAGTGGGCGTTTGGATATAAGAATTGTAAAATTTAATGGAAAAACAAAACAAGTGAAAATAATACTATTATATTTGTTAAGTATTTTTTATTCTATGAACGTACTGAATCTTGTAACATTAAGACAGATTTTATATTCATATTAGAAGCTATAATTAGTGCCTCGCCACGTAAGAATATGAAAAGGACTTTTCCTACCAGGCAATAAACAATTCTCCACCAAAATTAGCTAATTCGTGTAACATGACTAGGAATTATAATCATAATTAGAGAATAAGAAATATAATAAAAAACAAACTAGAGACGAAAGTTTACCTTAGCCATCCTAGGAGAGAAAGAAAAACTTGAATGAATGGACATCGGTGATCCCAAATCCAAGCTTGAAAGTTCATCGGAAACGGACGAAAAACTCGAAACCATCGTCAAATAATCGGTCAACGACTCATTTTCCGGTACATCGACAGTTTCCACGTTCCACAAAATCCAATTTTGGGTGCTACCACTATATGGACTATCATGTGTCACTGTATTTCTCCATGGTGGTGTTCCTCCATTTCCACGTAAATAATTTCCTCCATAACCCCTTAATTTCACTTGAAATCCATCCCTTATTGGTTCCCACTCAATTCTCAACTCCTTCATTTTTTCCGGTAAAGTTTGAACTACCTATTAAAAGTAAATTAAAAAAAATTATACGCCACAGACAGAACTCCTAGGTTCGAGTTCTACAGTCAATATTATAAAAAGGACTTTTACGTACTTGACTCACGAAAAAAATTAGACGGGCATGTGATTAGAAAAATATAATTAAGTAATAAAGGCATCGAAAACATAATTAAATTTTTAGGTTAGCTGGTGACATAAACATACTTCATCTGTCTCAATTTTATGTGATGGTGTTGGATCGATAAAGCATCAAGTTTAAGAACAAAAAAAAAAAATTAAAATTAGTGGTCTAAACTAAGCCATTGAAATCTCTATTAAGATGAGAAGCTTAAAATTAAATTATGGAATAACTAAATATAAAAAGGTGGCACTTTTCCGAAACTGTCAAAAGAATTTATTCATAAGTTAGAACAGAGTGAGTACTTTTTTTCCTGTCATGCCAAGAAGAAACGGCTCGTCGGAAGCCGTGAGGTACTTGCCGGAGGTAGTTTTCAGTCGGATAAAGTGGCTGTTTCCGGCGTCGACAAGCTCAATCAGCCACCGTGCTTTTCTTGATGAACCGTTTCGGCTTTGTCGGGTGTTTTGTTGATCATCGTCTGCGACTAGGTATTTGTCAAGGTGACTTCTCAATCTTACAGCCTTGGCTTTGTAGAATAATTCCATTAATATTAAACTTTGTTAATGATGTTGGAAGTAAAATTGAAGAGAAATATGGAGAGACCAAATATAGAAGAATAAATAATTGTTACTTATAAGAGGAGAAAAGATAGTTTTTGTTGGATGGTTTTTGTATTCTTGCCGAAGTGATTAAGGAAGAGGGACAAGAGGTCCATTATAATAATATTGTATGAGATATGTTTACTTGTGGCTGTCATATTATTGTAGACTTTTCCTTCTCTAATTTCTATATATATACCTGGTAATTTATGAATGGTCAAACTTAAATTATTTTATCGAGCCTAATATACATATACTCGTACCATAATAGTTTGCGTCATCTACTTGCTTACTTTGTGGTGAATTTACTTTAGAAAACACTATTGACCGTAATCTAATTTGTTATGAAAGTCAAACGAGAAAAAAAATATGAAGCTAAGTGTTACCATATAGTTTACATGGTAATTTGACTGAATTCAGAAAGTTACTGTCCTACTTTAGAGTAATAACTCATACAATAATTATATACACTTATAATATAAGATCTTTATCTTTATATAAGAAAAATGGCACTTAGTCATTATTTATTCGAGATTAAGGCATAGCTATTGTTATGAAAGTTTATATTTTAAGTGATATAATTGTAAAAATACATTTCACGCATTAGTTTATAAAATTTTAAGTCAAAAAAGAATTAAAACTACTTATTCAATTAGGTAATCATGATTTGTATGAAGATCATGGGTAAAACTTGAGCTCCACTAAAAAGGGTGGAAAATGATGGAGATGTGAAAAGAAGCCGTGGAAGGAAGACTAAAGGAGGAGAACGAAGAAAGGCCGTTGAATTCATTGAAAGATGAAATTTCGAGGAGGCTATATATTAGTGTCTGAATCTTCATCATGTAGTTGAAGGCCAAAAGATGGGTACTCCTTCGGTCCAAAATAAGTGATTTTTCGGCTTTTTTCTTATGGTCCAAAATAAGTAATTTTTTCAAATTTCGAGAATGAATTAATTATTTTTTTTCCTACATTGCCCTTGGAGTAAATAATGTTGGAATATGTGTTAAGAATATTTATGTGGGATAGTAAAGGTTAATATGATCAATTTCATGATTAATTAATGCTAAAAGGTGGATTTCTTAATATGTGTGAAAACATGCAAAAAATCACTTATTTTGGATCGGAGGAAGTAATAATCATCCACACGCTAGAAAGAATGTGAGTGATGTGTGCACGAGGTATCTTGCTTTGGGGGAAGGACCGTACCTCAAGAGGAAAGGAAAAAGAGGAAGGGATTAATGTTTTTCGCTCTCTTCTCTCGCTTCACTTTCCACTAACGGTCACCCTCCACCTACCCACCAGTGCTCGCACCACCACCGACGACTGTCGAAAAATACAGGTAAGTAACCCTACATTGCTTTCTCTCTTTGTTCCTCTCTCACTCCTCCTTTCTTCCACTCTTCTTCCCATGTTCCTCTTTTTCATCTTCACTGCACTTCTGCCCAAACCTAAACTCTCCCATGTGTCTTCCTCTCCCTTTCTTCTCCCCATTTTTCGTCTTCTTCTTCTTCGTCATCCCCACCCTATCTTCCTTGTTCTCAATCTATTTTTTCCTTCTTCCCCATCCTCTCAAGGAAATCGCCGCCACTCATATTTGGGCCAAGGAGCATCGCCGCTACTCTTCAGATCTTGCCCCTTAAGTGTGTCAGGTTATCAAATTACGGGCGAAATCAGTGAGACACTCGTGCCGGCGAGGAACAACAAAGAACAACGGCACCGGAGACGGGTAGGAGTGCGTGGAAGGCCAGTGCTACAACGACGCCTCGACATCCAAATCGGCGACCCGAGTTCTATCCACCCGAAGTTGGTGCCTCCGGATCTCCTGTCTCCTTTTGTCTTTCAGTCTTGCAAGTTACAGAATTGTTTTAGTTAACAATGCATATTTATTTGTTTGTTTGCATTTTTATGCAGTGGTCCAAGTAGAGTACTTATCTTCTTGCTTGTAGTATCAATTGGGTGTCTTAGTTCAAATTTCCGTAAATTGCATATTAGCTTGTTGTTGCTTTGCTCCTAGTGTGTTCTTGTTCTTTTACATTCTGTTGACTTGTTATTTTGTTGTTAAACAGTATTATTATCGGACCTTTTTTAGTACTCTTTAGGGTACTTAATCTCACATACCTTGCTGATACTATCATTCCTAGTTCATTAGTCGTGCCCTTACTTGCTTAGAGTGTACTAGATTATAGTGAATGTATCGTACGATAGAAGGGTAAGGTCATGTCCTCGAGGGAGGGGGGATATGGGGTCCTCAGGGTGGAGGGGTAGAGGGCAAGGGGAGTAAGGGTAGTAAGGATGCCTCCAGGTTGCAAATTGGGTATTGGAATATTGGGACTTTGAGGGGAAAGTTTGTAGAGTTAGCGAAGATTCTACAAAAGAGGAAGGTAAATATAGCTTGTCTACGGGAGACTAGATGAGTGGGAGATAAGGCTCGGGATGTAGATGGGTTTAGGCTTTAGTATTCTGGACGTGTGAAGGGCGAGAATGAGGTAGGTATTTTGATTGATAGTGATCTTCAGGAGCTAGTAGTGGATGTTAGGAGGGTGAATGACATGTTAATGAGCATTAAACTAGTACTTGGGGGGTTTTACTCTAGACGTGATTAGTGCGTAAGCACCCCCAAGTAAGCTTGGACGAGGAAGTCAAAAGGCATTTTGGGGAGGATTTTGACGAGGTTGTGCATGGTATTCCACACACCGAAAAGCTTTTCATAGAAGGGTATTCCAATGAACATATTGGGCGACGTACGGGGGCTACGATGACGTACATGGAAGTTTTGGTTTTGGAGTTAGAAACGGAGGTGGTACGTCCCTGCTGGATTTGCTAAGGCATTTGATTTGGTGATAGCTAACTCTAGTTTTTCGAAGAAGGAGGAGCACTTGGTCACCTTTCAGAGTTCGGTGGCCGGGACCCATATTGATTATCTACTCTACAAGGAGTCCGATAAAGGTCTGTGCGCAAACTGTAAGGTCATACCGAGTGAGAACCTCACGAATCATCATAGGCCTCTAGTCATGGACTTGGAGATCATTAGGAAACGAATAAAGAGGGTTGTGTTTGTTCTATAGGATTAAGTGGGGAATTGTGACAAAAGACAAAGCACAAGAGTTGGGAGATAGGTTGATGTCTATGGGAGCATGGAAGAGGAGTGGGGACGCGAGTAGTATGTAGACCGTGAATGTGAATTGCACTAGGGAGGCTGCTAGAGAGGGTTTTGGGGTCTCGAAGGGCTCATCTGGTAGCCGTAAAGGGGATTGGTGGTGGAATACTGAGGTTCAAGGTAAAGTGCAGGCCAAGAGAGCAGCATACGTGAAGCTCCTGGAGAGCGTGGACGAGGAGGTGAAGAGTAGGGAGCGGTATAAGATGGCTAAGAAGGAAGCGAAGATCGTAGTTATTGCGGCCAAGACCGTTGTATTTGAACACCTGTATGAAGAACTTGGAGGTAGAGGAGGGAATAAGAAGTTGTACAGGCTAGCCAAGGTGTGAGAGAAGAATGCTCGTGACCTGGACCAAGTGAAGTGCATCAAGGACGGGGATGGCAGAGTTTTGTTGGATGAGGCACTTATTTGATGTATATGGCAGACTTACTTCCATAAAATCTAAAACAAAAAGGTGGATAAGAACACTGATCTAGGAGACTTAGAACACTATGAGTGTCGTAGGAACTTTGGCTATTGTGGGTATATAAGAGTCGAGGAGGTTGAGGGGACTATGCGTAAGATGAGTAGGGAGAGCGACAAGCCCTGACGAGATCCCGATGGAACTTAGGAAGAGCATAGGTAGGGCAAGCTTGGTGTGGCTCACTGGGTTATTTAATGTCATTTTTAGGATGAAGAAAATGCTCGGAGAATAGAGATGGAGTACGATGATTCTACTGTATAAGACCAAGGGTGTTATCCAAAGTTGCAACAACTATCAAGGCATTAGGTTACCATACATGAAAGTCTGGGAGAGAGTGGTGGAGCTGAGGATGAGGAGGGTTGTGGATATTTCTGAAAACCAGTTTGGATTTGTGCTAGGACGTTCGACTACGGAAGTTATTCACCTTGTTAGGAGGCTGATAGAGAAGTATAGGAAGAGGAAGAGGGATTTACATACGGTGTTCATCGACTTAGAGAAGGCTTACGATAAAGTACCAAGGGAGGTTCTATGAAGATGTTTGGAGGCTAGAGGTGTTCTTGTTGCTTATATTAGGATTATTAAGGATATGTATGATGGAGGTAAGACTCGAGTGAAGACCGTGAGAGGGGACTCAAAATACTTTTCGGTTATGATGGATTTGCATCAGGGGTCATCCCTCAGTCCATGTCTATTTGCTTTGGCAATCGACGCACTGACGCGCCACATACAAGGAGAGGTGTCGTGGTGCATGTTATTTGCAGATGATATTGTTGACGAGACGCGAGGCGGTGTTAACGGAGGTTAGAGATTTAGAGGCAGACTCTGGAGTCTAAAGGTTTCAAGTTGAGCAGGACCAAGACAGAATACTTGGAGTGCAAGTTCAGTGGGATGACTTAGGTGGTGTACGAAGAAGTGAGGATTGACTCTCAAGTCATCCCTAGGAGAGAGAGTTTCAGACACCTTGGATCAGTTATATAATGGAATAGAGAGATCGACGAGGATGTTACACATCGTATTGGGGAGGGATGGATGAAACGGAGGCTCGCTTCAGGTGTTTTGTGTGATAAGAATGTGCAACCTAAACTTAAAGACAAGTTTTATAAAGAGGTTCTCAGACCGACTATGCTATATAGGGTAGAGTGTTGACCAGTCAAGAACTCCCATGGCTAAAATATGAAGGTGGCTGAAATGTGAATGTTGAGATGGATGTGCAGGCATACCAGACTAGATAGAATTAGATATGAAGCTACTCGGGACAAGGTGGGCGTGGCCCCTGTGGAGGACAAGATGCGAGAGGCGAGACTTAGATGGTTCGGGCATGTAAAGAGGAGAGGCACAGATGCACCGCTGAGAAGATTTGAGAGGTTGGCCCTGGAGGGCATAAGGAGAGGTAGAGGAGGTCAAAGAAGTATTAGGGATAGGTAATTAGACAAGATATGGCGTTGCTCCAGCTCACCGAGGACATGACCATGGATAGGAAGTTATGGAGGTTGAGGATAAAGGTAAAGGGTTAGGATAGGTCGCCTAGCGTTGTCCTTGTCTGCGGCTGTAGCTTTAGTACATGAATTAGCACTATTTATGCATTTTCATATTCATTGACCCCCTGTGTTTAATTATCGTTGCTTTCGCTCTGGCCATCTAATTACAATTCTCAGTTTTAATTTTGTATCTTTGTATTTTGGCTTCAGTTTTTAAATTGGTATGCTTGTTGTTTTCCTTCTTTTATTTTATCCTAAGCGAGGTCTTTCGGAAACAACCTCTCTGCCTTCTTGAAGGTAGGGATAAGGTCTGCGTACATTCTACCCTCCCCAAACCCCATTTGTGGGATTATACCGGATTATTTTTTGTTGTTGTTGTAGTTTATTTTAATACAAATTTTAATAGTTATTTCTACGGCTCGACATGTAACTTATAGGTCACACGCAGACAATTTTATCTTTATTCCAATGCTTCCCTTCTTATGAATGATGCCTTTATTAGAAAAGAAAAGAAAAAAGAGTTTACGTAATACTTTCAAACTTTAATTAAAATCAGAGTATGCTACGGTCATTTCAGCTCCATTAGTACTTCGTATTTGTACATTATAAGAAGGAAAAAGGTGTACAATGTATGCGCAATAAAAATGACAAAAAGGGGATCAGAAATAACCGTGACATCCTCCCCGTCAAATCTCTCCGTCTCTCTGGGGTGGATATTCTTTTAATTGTTTCGTCTTCTAGATGCTATTCGATGTATACTCAAAGCCAAACGACTTTAATTGTTTTTTATTGTGTATATATTATATAGTGGATGTCTATAACTCCTAAAGAAATTACTCATATTATTTTTTTTCATTAATCTTTCACTACTTTTTACCATTATGATTGTAACTTCCACGTCTCCATAACATCCTCCATGATCTTCCCTCATTATCTCAATAAGTTAATATCATGTTCATGGTATTACCTTTGTATTACCTATATCATCCTATAAATAGAGGGTTTGTGCATCACATTGTACACGCTTGAATGCATGGAAGAAATAAGAATCTCTCCTCTCTTTCTCTCTATATCTCTTAGCTTGGTTTTATTTGTTTTATATTATTACTTTGAGTTAAGTTTCTTAACACGTTATCGACACGGGTAACCAATTGGGATATCTATTTCTATCAGGTATTATCTCCTTCCTAAAAGAGTAAGTTAATTTCTTTCCAATTCTGATATGAACGGTTTCTCTTTTGCAAGAATAATGAGATGACTTGCTGAATATTTTTAATTTTTTTTAGTTATGTTCAAAATTACTAGTTATATGCATGCCATTTGGTTCCCATAACTTTTTATATGCACGAAACACTATGTGTTGCTTACAATAGTTTTTACTATTTTTCATATGTATGAACCAACAATATAATAGTTGTTTATTTCAAAAGGTTTATATTTTACTAGTCTATTGGGACATCTTTTGTGTAAATACAGAATATGCTAGTAACATTAAATAAACTTGCTTGTTTTCTGGTGTAGAATATATCTTATTATACTCTGGATTAATTTATGGTTACTGAAATGGTAGTGCATGATATATAATACTATATCTAAGTAATATGTTTTGATAATTTTACATATAGTATATTAGTACATTAGTATTTACCGGGCCAAAATTTTCATTAATAATATTTTTTTATCATTTTTAACTCACTTATTTTTATGATAGTGTTTATGAACTTACTAAAGTTTGAATTTATAGCTATGTAAAATAATATTCCATTCCCTGAAGTGAATCAGACTATTTGTGATAAACATTATATATAAGGATAAGACGGTGTGTTCAAGTCCCAACGCACCATGAGAGTAAGACATCGGGCTTTGAGTCTTGATGCTCCATGATTGTAAGAGTCTGGTTTGAGTCCCGACTCATTATAGCCTAACATGTCTTTATATAATTAAGACATTAGGTTTGAGTTTCAATGCACCATATTGATGATATAATGATGACTAAAGAGAAATAATACATTTTTCATGAAAAAGCATGGAGTTATCCTACTTGATTTGCTCCATTCTTGAAGTGAATGTGATAGCGGTACATAATAAGTCTAAATGAAGACAAATGGTTGACTAATAAACTTGAGCGTGCCAAAGACCAAAATAATTATTGTCATCTTTATGGTAATTGTAAAAAGGAACAATAAGGGTTCTCAAAATATTCTTTCAAAATGTGAAGGTGATGTTTTCCATCAATATAGTATGAAAACAATAAAGCACGCCCATATAATATAGTCCACTTGAAGAGAATGTGACTTGTGATATGCATTGTATATGCAGGCTCATTTCTGAAAATAAATGTTGAAATATATATGTGATAAAAATATGCATAAGAATGTGCTTATGCATGGTTAAATAAATACTACAACTCACCTTCTGAGAGATTTGAGAGAAAGAAAGATAATACATATTACTGTGGGGTTATATGAATATGTCATTGGTCGCGTACTTGGTATGCCAAAAAAAAAATTCCATGCTTATAAAAAGTTATTAAAGGCAAAAGTAAAGCAAGAACTGATTTTGCTTATGATGATTTTGACCATGATAATTATTATGATATGATTTTCTTCATGAAGGAGACGAGACATTCACCGTATGGATGGTGAGAAAAAAGTCTTGTAATACAAAATCAATTAAGAGCTAATTTATTACTACCCGGATGAATAAAATTATTCATGATATTGATATTGTAGTAAGTCTCAAAAGAAAATTTTTGAGTTTCAAATATATTAGCCAAAGTGGTTGGCATATTGAGACTAATTTTATGATATATATATATATATGATTTTAGTAGATGCATGTCACATGTGCGTTTGTTATCAACTTGCAGTTTGGCTTTTGCAAGGTTGTTTGCTCAAATTATTAGAGCACAATTCCAGAATAAAAATTATGATAATTTATCTTGATAATGTTGGTTTAAATACAAGTTGGTTTAGTAAAAACTGTATGCCTCAAATTAAGCTAAATCATTGCTTATGAGAACAAAACTCCCAAAAAGAAATTTGTAGGAGGTGTATTATTTAATATACAACATCACTTGTATGCATCTAGCCAATAAGTTATGATAAATTCTTCATATCATAATTGGATCAGGGTCAGGAACCAAATAATTTTCATCTAGAAATATGATTTTGCTATATGATTTATTTATGCCACCACAATACACAAAGATGGGTTCCCAAAGAAGTTTGGAAAATGTGTTGGTGATCCCAACATTAAGGGGAGAAAATGGGCAGCTGAAAAAGTGATACGTGGAATGAATTATTATGAATACATTTAGATCCTCGTACAAGAAAATATGAACTTGAAGTTCAAGTGATAATTCATTTCCAAAATATTGCCAGACACATTTGCTGACCCAAAGCTAAATGTTATATTTCAGCTGCTAATGCTCCAAATAAAATAAAGTCCATGATGGACAAAGTCTATGGAATGCATAAACCGTAATAGACTAATTGGTTCAAAAGATAAAACTCCTTGACGAAGGAGATGAGCAAATGATCAAGATGGTCATATTAAGGAGGCAATTTCTCGCACCACAACATAACATTTTATAAGATCTCATGGGAGAGACTCAGGTATCTGAAAATAATGAGATCTCGATAAGTTATGTCTTTATCGAGTGATGATGGAACCGATTTAAAATGACCATCGACGATATTGTTGATATAATGTTCCGCTCAATTTTATTAATACTGACGAGGATCTTGAGCTCAAATCTATCATGGAATTTGGACAGATAAATTGTTGGCCAAATGAAAAATATGCAATGAAAGTTGACTTCATTTGAAAAATATGAAGTTGGACGGATAATCCCAACACCTGAAAGTATAAAGCCTATGGGAGATATTGAAATACGATTAGTGTTATATTGCAAAAGGAATCCTTGATATAGATTTATTTGTTATAACAAATATTGTCAAGGTTTTGTTGGTTATACAAATGGAGAGCATAGTTCGTTGTTTAGATAATCCATTTTCTGTGAGGGTACTACCATGTTATAATATTCAACAAGATTCCAATCAAATTGAAGACGATACTGCATGCATAGCTTAATTGAAAGAAGGACTATTGAAGGAGACAAAATAAAGCATATTTTCACCAAAGTTCTATTTTAGACATGATCGTTGTTCAACAAATTTGTTCAAGTAATAAATTGAAGGAGACAAAATAAAGCATAAAGCATAGCTTAATTGAAGGAGACAAAATAAAGCATAAAGCATAACTTAATTGAAAGAAGGTATTTCCGATCTCAGTATAAGAGAGGTTGTTATACAACTTGGAATTCATCGTCTCCGAGAAATAAAGTGATGTTTTTATCAAGAGGAGGAAAATACGCGTGGTACTCTTTTTCCCTTAGCTGAGGTTTTATCCTACTGGGTTTTCCTGACAAGGTTTTTAATGAGGCAGTAAGTAATGCGTATTACAAGATATCTGCACTCTTTTTGCTTCACTAAAAAATTTTCCCAAAGGTTTTTTTTTCTAGTAAGGTTTTAACGAGGCACATTATCTATAGACATCCAAGAGGGAGTGTTATGAAATATTATATTATGTAGTGGATGTCTATAACTCCTAAAGAGGTTACTCCCAATACTCTTCTCCATTGACCTCTCACTACTCTTCTCTATTAACCTTCCACTTCTTCTTACCATTATGATTGTAACTCTCACACCTCCATAACCTCCTCCATGATCTTCTCCCATGATCTCAATAAGTTAATACCATGTCCATGTCATCCATTTGTATTACCCATATCATCCTATAATTAGAGAGTTTGGGCATCACATTGTACACACTTGAATACATGAAAGAAATAAGAATCTCTCATCTCTTTCTCTCTATATCTCTTAGCTTGGTTTTCCTTGTTTTATATTGTTACTTTGAGCTCAATTTCTTAACAGTAATACATTATTTGGTGTTTAAAATTTATTGATATGACTAATTTGTCTCATGCCGTAGATGTCCACTATTAGGGGTTTTGGCTTAGCGTCCCTACCAAATAGAACTTCAATCCCATATTCGAACGCGAGAATTTTAATTAAGGATGAATGAACATTTATTGTGATGACCCAAAAGGTCATCATATTTTAATTTAGCTAAATCTATGTTCCGAGGCCCCGAAAGCCTCCGTTAATCTCACCTCGATATGCGTGTGTAGCCCGAGCGTGTAGCCGGGAAGCTTCTATGTGAAAAACTTGATGAAAAGTTGATTTTATAATGATTAATTGAGTAAAGTTGACTTTGATCAACATTTTTGGTAAACGGACCCGGACCCGTGATTTGACGGTCTCGGAGGGTCTGTAGGAAAATATGGGACTTGGGCGTATGCCCGGAATCGAATTCCGAGGTCCCAATCCCGAGAAATGAATTTTTAAAGAAAATTGTTTTCTGAAAATAATAAAGGTTTTTGAAAATGATAATTGATGTGAAAACCGTGTTATCGGGCCCGTATTATGGTTCCGGACCCCGGAACAGATTTAATATATGTTATGTGACTTATCTGTGAAATTTGGTGTAAAAAGAACTTGAAATGACGTGATTCGGATCAAAATCAGAATAATTAAGCTTTATGAAGTTTTAAGGAAATTTTATGAGTTTTGAGGTTTAATTCCTGAATTTTGGTGATATTTTGGTGATTTAAAAACTGGAATAAGTCCGTAGGATGATTTGGGAATTATGTGTATATTTGGTTTCGAGCCCCGAGTGCTCGGGGGTGTTTCAGGTAGGTGTTCGGGGTGTTTTTACTCATGAAAACACTGCTGGTGCATCCACTTCTGATGTGCCCGCACCTGCGAGCCTAGGGCCGCAGGTGCGAGACCGCAGGCGCGACGCCTTGTCCGCAGGTGCGGTCTCTCTCGCGGGAGCGGACCTTTTTCCGCAGGTGCGGCCCCCGTTGGGCCTGGCCCAAATCCGCAGGTGCGACCTTTTTCCCGCACCTGCGAGATCGCAGGTGTGACTCATGTGCCGCAGGTGCGAGAGTCGATCAGTGCATTTTTTTTAAAAACCATTTCAGACGTTATTTCTCACACTTTTCTCAAAATTTAGAAGACCTAGGGCGATTTTCTCAAGAGATTTGCTTCCCAAATCATAGGTAAGCACTTTCTAACTGATTTTACCTTCAACTTTCTAAGGTTTTTCATCGATTATCATCAAAAATCCTAAGGTTTTAAGGGTAGAAATTAGGGGTTTTGGGTAGAGTTAGGTTTTTGGGAATTTTGGGTAATTCAACCTCAATTTGAGGTCGGATTTCAAAACAAATTATATATTCTAACTCGTGGGGGTATGGGTGATCGAGTTTTGGTCCGAGCCTCGTGTTTGGACCAAGCAGGCTCGGGGTCGAATTTTGGAAATTTTGGAAGAATGATAAAAATTGTGTATTTATGCTATGGGGTGGTGTTATTGAGTTATTATTGATATCCTTAAGTTAATTGTGCCTAGATATTGTTGTTCCAGAGTTGAATTCAAAAGGAAAGGCGGTGTTAGAGGGTTGATTGCTATATTTTGGACCCGAGGTAAGTGTCTTGCCTAACTTTGGTGAGGGAATAGGTATTGTACGCTATGTGCTAAGTGCTTATCATGTNACTTGAGTTAATTATGTCTAGATAATACCATTCCGGAGTTGAATTCTAAAGGAAAGGCGGTGTTAGAGGGTTGATTGCTATATTTTGGACCCGAGGTAAGTGTCTTGCCTAACTTTGGTGAGGGAATAGGTATTGTACGCTATGTGCTAAGTGCTTATCATGTCCAATGCATAGGTGAAGTGACGAGTACCTATGCATTGTGTGTCGAGCATGCCCGTGAGTCTATTTTTGAT
>ML297927.1:36082-60089 GCA_005239495.1 Nicotiana undulata | reverse complement strand
TAACTCACCAAGGGATTATTGTTATCGAGTCATGTCGTTCGGATTGAAGAACGCACGAGCGACTTACCAAAGGCTGGTCCCCAAGATATTCAAAGAAAAAACTCAGCAAAACAATGGAAGTATACATAGACGATATGTTAGTCAAATCCGAAAGGAAAGAAGATTATATCGACCACCTGAAAGAAGCCTTCGATATACTGAGGCAGTACGACATGAAGCTGAATCCCGAGAAGTGTGTCTTCGGCATGACCTCAGGCAAGTTCCTCGGTTTCCTCGTATCCTAAAAAGGCATAGAAGTCAATCCCGACCAGATCAAAGCTATCGAAGGAATACCTGAACTACTGACCAGCAAGAAACAGGTGCAGAAGCTTACCGACCGTATAGCCGCACTGTCGAGATTCATCTCACGATCCTCCGACAGATGCCACAAATTTTTCAACGTCCTCAAAAAATACAACGGACTCCATTGGAACTTGGAATGTGTCGAGGCCTTAAGAAAACCAAAGTCATATCTGTCCTCGCCTCCACTGCTCGACAAATCTATACCCGGCGAACGCCTCCTAGTATATTTGGATGTGTCAAAAGTGGCGTTAAGTGTAGTACTCATTCGTGAAAACAAAGATAAGCAATCTCCAATCTATTACATCAACAAAACCATGGTCGATGCCGAAACGAGGTACCCCTACCTCGAGAAGCTGGCTCTGGTCATAGCTTCACGAAAGCTTAGACCTTTATTTCAGTGCCATCCCATATCGGTCATCACGACCTTCCCCCTTAGAAGTATTTTACATAAGCCCGAACTATCGGGAAGATTGGCCAAGTGAGCCATCGAACTAATCGAGCACAATATCACATATCGGCCACAAACGGCGATAAAGTCGCAAGTACTAGTTGACTTCGTCGCCGACTTCAGCGCCAAGATAATGCCTGAAGTCGAGCAGGAAGCCTCACGTACTGCTACCCACCTACCTGACCTATGTGTCTTATACACCGACATCGATTCTAACGCGTCGGGATCGGGATTGGGACTCGTACTTGAGGTCCCAACAGGCGAGGTAATTCGCCAATCCATATGATGGCCCGATATAACTAACAATGAGGCCGAGTACGAGGCCTTGATTGCAGGACTAAAACTATCCCTCAAATATGGAGCCCGACGGGTCGTCCTCCAGTGCGACTCACAACTCGTCGTCAACCAAGTCACAGGGACTTACCAAATCAAGGAGAAAAGGCTACAAAAATATCAAACGGAAATCCACAAACTACTGTCGGAGTTCGACGAATGTCGACTCAATCAAATACCTCAAGCTCAAAACGCCGAGGCAAACGACCTCGCCAAATTAGCAGCAACAAAAAAAAGCAAAAATGGAAAGGGGGGCGTCATCACATTACTCCACTCATCGTTAGATCGACTCAAGGTACACTTTATAAACTTAACATGGGATTGGCGCAAACGTATTATAACTTACTTGCAGGAGGGATCACTCCCGCCGGACAAAAAAGAAGCCAGAAAGCTCCGAATGCAGGCAGCTAGATACAACATCATCGACAACAATTTGTACAAAAGGACGCTCGGCGGTCCTTTGGCAAAATGCTTGGGGCCAAACCAAACTAGACGAGTACTCAAATAAGTACACGAAGGCCATTGCGGCGCCCACACCGGCAATCGAGCACTCGTTAGATTCCTCATACGAGATGGCTATTATTGGCCCACCATGAAAAAAGAAGTCGCCGACTTCGTCAAAAAATGCGAACAATGTCAGAAGTACGCCCCCATGATACACCAAGTGGGCGAGAACCTCCATTCAGTCATGTCACCCTGGCCATTCATCAAGTGGCGAATGGACATCGTAGGACCACTCCCAGAAGGACGAGGTAATGTATGTTTCCTTTTAGTTTTGACTGACTACTTTTCCAAATGGGTAGAAGCAGGTTCTTTCGCCCAAATACGCGAGCAGGAGGTCATCGCATTCATATGGAGGAACATCATATGTCGCTTCAGCATCCCAAAGGAAATCAACTGTGATAATAGGCCACATTTCACCGGAAAAAAGACCGTCGAATTCTTCGAGAAGTGGCACAACAAGCGAATACTCTCCACGCCATATCATCCCGCCGAAAATGGTCAGGCCAAATCCTCCAACAAAACTATATTAAATATCATGAAAAAGAAACTCGAAGATGCCAAGGGAATGTGGCCAGAACTTCTACCAGAAGTGTTATGGTCATACCGCACTACGCCAAGGACAAGCACAGGAGAAACTCCATACTCTTTGGTCTACGGTACAGACGCAGTAATACTAGTCGAGGTCGGGGAACCAAGCCTAAGATATTCCAATAAAAGCGAACCAAGCAACGACGAGAACAAGAGGCAAGACCTCATCGAGATATAAGAGAGAAGAGATATGGCATGCATAAGAATGATCGCCCAAAAATAACAGGCAGAACGGTACTACAACAAAAAGGCCAAAGTCCGATCACTCAAAGTCGGGGACTATGTGCTCAAGGCTAAAACACAGGCAAGCAAGGACCCGTGAGAGGTAAATCTAGGAACCAACTAGGATGGACCGTACAAAATCACCGCAACAGTTAACAAAGGGTCATTCCAATTAGAGACAATGGAAGGAAAAATGTTACCAAACAATTGGAACGTCGCTCACCTCAGGTACTTCAACTTCTGAAAACAGACGCCCTCTAAGTCGTACTCTTTTTCCCTCACTTGGGTTTTTATCCCTATATGGGTTTTATCGAGGAGGTTTTTAACGAGTCGATGAAGGGGGCGCCTCAAAGTTCAAGTTGGTTATTCATCGCTCCACCTATAGACCACTCCAGCCAAACCGATGAAGGGACTAGGTAGACGGAGAACTTCTCAAATGTATATATTGAACGAAGTATGTAATACTCTCCAATGAAATGAATATACAAAGCAACAAGCAGCATTCTTCGCACAACTCTGCTCCACATCCTACGCTCTTCACTTACATTTGACTTCGTTCGAATCACTTACACTCGACTTCGTTCGAATTACTTACATTCGACCTCGCTCGAATTATCAAACATTCGACCTCGCTTGAATTATCAAATATTCGACCTTGCTCGAAAACATTCGACCTCGCTCGAATTATCAAACATTCGACCTCGCTCGAATAATCAAACATTCTACCTCGCTCAAACTACAAATATTCTACCTCGTTCGAACAGTTTGCATTCGACATCGCTCGAATTACTAACACTCGACCTCGCTCGAATTATGCACATTCAACTTTGCTCGAACTTTCCTACCCCGATCGAAGATTGACCCCAAGTCAGCCTATGATCAGCCTACTAAGAACAACATCGCAATGAAATCAGAAAAGTAACAAGAAAGCAAAACATACAACAAAAGGTAACCATTCATTACAAACCAGTCAGGTTACACAATTCGTTTCTTTTACAATGGGCTCGAGTGCACCCTCACAAAAACAAAAAAAACAACAAAAACAACCAAAAATCAAGTACAAGGCCTTAAGCCGCGTCATCCCCCTTCAGCATATTCATCGTCATACCAAGGACCGGAGGCAAGCCCATCCACGGCATCATCGTCGTCGTCCTCACCGGGCAAATCAGGTGCATAGCTGCAAGCTTCACGGGCTGCCCGCACCATAACATGAACATCAGCGAGTTCCTCCTCAGAAACCTTCCCGGCAGCCCTCAAAGATCTATACACATCCAGCTGAGCCTAGGCATGAACCCACATCTAGTATAACTCCCGCGACAGACTCGCATCGGCAGAATCTTGACAAGTAAACGGTCGGGCCAACTGTTCATTCTCAGCCTTCAGGATCACGATCTGCTCATTCAACCTCTCCAGCTCCGCCTCTAAACTCCCAACCTTTTCCTCCAACTCTCCACTTTATTAGCCCACTCAAACCTGCAGATGCGCAGGGTGCCCACCAGAGCTGTCGTCTCCGCTATTGAAGTTGTCCTAACCCTCTCCGCCAGTTTCAACTCCTCGACTTTGGCGCGCATCTCGGACCTCAGACTGGAATTCCTCGTCTCACTCTGATCAAGTTCAACCTTCAAAGACGTTACTCGCACCTGAAGATTTGAGTTCTCAGCGACTACCCCCTTACCCAACTCAATCTCATCCTCATTGTACTTCAGCGCCTCCTCCAACTCACTACACCGGCTAATAGCCTTCATAATCTCCTCATCCTTCTCCTTCAGCTCCTCATCCCTCCTCCCAATCTCATCACACATTTCCTGGAATTGGTCGTCCTCACCAACGCTCCTGACCACCTTCCGGTACTAAGAGCGGTACTCTCTGTACTTGGACTCCATCCTCCTATATTGGGAGACCCTCTCCTCCTCCCGCCGATCACGCTCAATGTCGAGGATAAGAGTCTAGCAGACAAAAAGAAATAAGTTAGCCAAGATAAAGAGATACTAGTGGAACATGCAAAAACGTAGGAGAAATACTCACCCCCAGGTCCATTCCAGATATGCCAAGGGAAAGGTCGACATCTTTCAACGTCTGCAACGTCCTGTTCTCGGCCTCAACGCACAAAGGGGCGAATGACGGTGCCACACGCTCTGTGTCAACCAAAAGTTTAAAGTCTACAGGGATGACAATATGGCGATTGGGACCCTCCGTTCTTATCTCTACGCGGGTCGTCCTCTCAGTGAAGGCACGTACCTCTCGGGTTCGATGTCTGCGCCCGAATGGATGTCCCCTGCATGGGAATTACCACCTTTTCTCGCCCTCGACGAAGAGTTTCCCTCCACAGTACGCGCGAACTCTTCGCCGCAACCAGCCCTCTCGACCCTAGGAGGTCTCTCCTTCATAACAGGCTCGGACACAACAACCGCTTCTACGGCCGGGAACGATTCTGATCCCGCCCCAAGGGTCGCAACCCTTTCCGTCTCTTCAACTATAACGTCCTTCCCCGTCTCCACCCTTAGCCTCTTCCTCGGCGAAATTTCCTCGCCATGAGAAGGCTCATCGGTAAGGAGAAGAACCTGCTGAGATGGGGCATCGTCGGGAACAATGACGTCTGAAAAAATGGGTCCCTCTGCCCGCTGAGTCCCGGCTTCACCTCACACAGATTCGACCAAAGCGAACTTCATCGCGACCAAGATCACCTTCTGGTGGAAGGCAAGGGCATGCATCTTCGCCTTCTTAGAAACCCGCCGACCTAACACAGATAAGGAGTTAATTCAGAAAGCGATAAAAGGGCGAAACCAAATGAGGGAATCAGGATACTTACGAGGCGGAACCTTCCGTCCATAACGCTTATGGAAGGAAGACCAATCACGAATCCCTACGACACGGGGCAACACGCGAGCCATCCAACCCTCCAAGTCCAGGACGATGGAGGGAGAACGCTTTACAGTTGAAAATAAGAAGGCAATAAACGTATCAGAAACCGAAAAGGAAAGAAAGTAACAAAGAAGAACGACGGAAGGTACAAAAAGACACTTACTACTATAATTCCACTTATCAGGAAACTCGGTAGGGTCCGTCACCAAATGATCAATTTTGACAAAGAATTATTTACGCCAGAATAGTCAACTCGCCTTATCATCCATCCCGGCCACTAATCCTTTCGTTCCACGGTTCCGCAAGTGTATCAAGGTGCCTCTTAAGAAAGTAGACGAGAATAGGTGCAATAAGTGGCGAAGGTCGACCTCGCAACCATCCAATTCCACATATTTGGCCAGCATCAAGAAGACCTTATATAGGTAAAGAGAAAGTTGCGCCGGTCAAACATCATAGAAGAGGCAGAATTCATCCGCTAACCGTGGTAGAGGCAAAGTGTAGCCAATCGTGAATAGGTAGGCGTCGAAGGCACAGAACCAGGACGGTGAACCTAAATGTATCGCCCCCTGCAGGGACGATCTTGATGCAAGAAGGGATGCGTTATTTAGCCCACATCTCAGCTAAGTCAGTCTCCCCCGATTCAGAAAGCTCAGGTTCGGGGGCAGGACCAGGTCCTTTAGGAAAATCGTTCCTAGCCGCAAGGTTTTTGGGAACCACCTCTTCAACGGTGGGGAATCTATCATCTCCCTCAATCGAAACCTCCTCATTAGTAGGAAGAATAGACACTGACAAAGGAGTGGCGTCAGAAACATCGTCGTGACTATAAGGAGAAGCTGACATGACAATTAGAATGATTTGAGAAACAATGTGGAAGACAAGGTGGGTGATCAAGAAATGATGTGAAAACTGGAGTGAAGGGGTTATAGGAAGCAGAAGAAAGATGTATCGGCAAGAATGAGTATATGAGAAGAAAGAGACGGTGAAATTTCAAATGAAAAACCCTTCCCCTATTTATAGGGTTGGGTGGCATATAAAACGAGGCCAAAAGCTACATGTATCACAAGAATCGAAGCACCAACAGTGCATGCACTACATTAGGAAGACGCGTAATGACGACGCGCGTGACAATGACAGCATCTGACATCACTTGTGCCAATCACGGCCTTGCCGGGCACTAATGACCTGGTTTCAACCAAATTTCTCTCATAACGAGCATGAAGTAGTCCGCTCATCAAGGACAAGGGGGCCACGATCTTGATAAGCGGAGGGACCAACTGTATTGGTCGAAATTTAGACCAAGCTTAATGAATTTGTTGGTCGTGATCGAAGTCTAGGTCGACCAACATTCGGAGACGAAGGTCTTTCTCGAACAAATTCGACGATTGGGTCGACTAGAAGAATTTACAATAACGATAGGATAGTCTAGGTTAGTGATGAACATAAAATATTTACTTATTATATACTTTTAATATCCTACTTTAAATAATATACTTAAATTATATTTCGAATCTTGCCTCTTTCTAACTATTTTTGCAGGAAAATAAAAATAACAGAAGGAAAAGACAGAAAGCTCAATGAAAGTCTGTTATGGAAAGCACAAGATATGAAATGGCAAACGGAAGCATATAATTGAAGTTTGGACACATCCAAGCACCTATCTTGGACACATCCAAACTCCTATCTTCAGACACATCCAAACTCCTATCTTCAGACGTATCCAAGCACCTATCTTCAGACACATCCAAGATCATATCTTCAAATGTATCCAAGCTCTTAATCTTGGACGCGTATAATCATTTAATGCTTATAGACTCTTCTATAAATTGAATGCAAATTTGGCATTGAATGAAGGGAGGAAAAAGAGGAAGAGAACTACTTTTCTATAAACTTCTTTCTTTAACTATTTTATTTTCTTCTTGTTAGTTTTTGGATTTTCTAAGAGTATTGGCAATATTCTAGAATTGCTTTTTGTTGTGAGATTTATATACTCCATAATGGAGTAATCTCGTTTGTTGGGATAGTTGATGAAGCTTGATAAATATTTTTATAATATTATTTCAGTTCTAACACATTCTTGGCTTGAAATTTTCTTTTTATAATTCACATTGTGCTGAAATAATGGTTTCTATTTAATCATTATTATCACTTCTATATATTTTATTTAAGTTATTCGTATATTAATTTTGTAATTCTCACGGAGAAAAATTAATATATAATAACCAATGAATAAAATCGTAGAGTGAGAATAATTTTTATAAAACTCTTATTTCGAATCTGTAATCTTGTTTGTCTCAGTTTTAATTCTCACGGAGGAATTGTTATAGGCAAGATTACTGATCTTTAGTAAAAAATATGCTCACGAAGTTTTTACTACCTTTTAGCACAATTCAAGCAAGAAAATATTTCAGTTCGACCGTCACTAGTTTTAAATCAATTAATTACATAACCTCACAGGGTGCTATTAATTGACTTTTTCTTAGTGAGCAAATATAATTGTATTAGCAATAAGCAATTATTATTTAGAGAAATACATGTAAAAATTGAGATTTTATTGTAATAATATTATCAAGTGAATTCAACGATTCCCAACTCTTTTTAAATTATAAATCTTTCAAAAATTATTTGTTTTGCTTTAATTAATTAAAAAGTTTTAAAACTCACCTTTCATCAATTTGGTTTTCTCAAATAGTAATAAAAATATTAAAAGTCTATAGCCTAGATTTACCAATCTCTGTGGGATGATATCATAACCTATACTAGAATTTGACTGAGTACGAGCAGAAAAATCCTATACACATTGGTCTCATAAGTTAGGAAGAGAGAATATTCCTTCTCATGTACTTTTTAGGGTTTCTAAAGAATGTCCCCTATAAATAGGAAAATAATGAGAGAAAAAAGGGCATCTGAAACTCTCGGAAAGAACACTTTGTAACATTGACTATTGAATAATATACATCTCTGGTCTTTTCTATTGATTCTCAAGCTAAAAGACACATTTTCGTATACAAGATCCAAGAACCTAGTATTCCACTCAGGCTTCTTATCACCTGCATTGCTGACAAAGAGCTAGTTGACTCTTAGCATTTGATATTTTGGGCGATATATCCTTTAATATTACATTTATTGCCATTGCATGTATTTAGTCTACATATTCACTTGTGTATTCATTACCAATCATCATCAGTGTCTTTGCCTAGCATTTATTATTACAGCGCTCTGATTCATTCTATTCATCATCAAATTCATAGATCTGACAGTCATTAAGCTTAACTAGGATTAACCTCCCATTTCATTCATTAAGTCTAGTAAAGAAAGGTTTATCACATTTTTGGTAAAACAAAATGTTTGACCCAAAATTTAGATTCGGATTCAACGAATTATATTTAAGTAAAATAGAGTCAATTTTAGCTAATATTAATATTCGAAAGACAAAATTATCGATTTTGTGGCTGATAGTATATATATGTAACCGAATGGCAATAGATGTGAGCAACACTAACAATATTCAATAATCCAAAAAGGTGAAAGATAACATTAATAAATAACAATGAATGACATTTTAAATAAGAACGTGTGAGTCACCCGAAAAGGGGTGGGATATGTCGATATTCTTTCTAACAATGATGAATGATTGATGAGAATTTGAACATTCAGGTTGTTCTTGGATCAAGGGAAAAAGTTAGACAAGAATCTTAGCAAAAAGGTTATTTTCGTATACTTGCAACATAGCCAGATTCTCTCTATAAAGTCAATGTAGTTTCTTACAAGTGAATATTTTATCTCCCTATCATTGTGTCTATTTCTATTTATATTTATAGGGAACATATTCCTAAAAACCCTAATAGTACATGTACAGAGAAAATCTACATGAATATTCTCTTTTGTGTCCTATCCTAAAATTAGTTGTTATAACTCTGTCTAATATGCTCGACCTCGACCTTGATTAGCGACGACTTCTCGACCTTGATCTTCGCTGACTCTTCCATTGCATCGCTTAAGGGACCACTTCAACCTTGGGCGGGTTTTTGTTAAAGTCATATTGATGACACGTGGCAGTTTGTGAGTGCATCCTTTGTTAACATGGTTTGATCATATTAGAGATAATTTTTTACTCATACAATTATCCCCTCCGCTTATTGAGGTCGTCCTCGCAGGTGAGTTTAATAAATGGATAACTTCGTTTTTGGTCGAACTTATCGAGTAAGCTACAAGAGCCGTAAACATCGTGTTGAATAGGCAACGTGGCCCTCTATAGGCCACATATTTCAAATACATCAAGTTTCCTGGGCGATTTGTTGGAGTTATAATGTCCAAGGGTTAGAGTAAAGTCATGACATTATGCCTCATTATGACACATATTCCTGATATGTTGCTTTGATTCGTGTGTGACCTTGATTTGATATGACGTTTCGATTCTGATGCCAATTATGACGAGTCATTTTTGGGTCTAGTGCCATGATCTCTATAAATAGAGGTTCTTGAATTTGGAGTTTGTTTCTTCTAACTTTTCAGAGCACCAACCTTCTTCTTCGCATCTTTATTCTCTTAACTTCCTTTCCTAGTTTTGTTGTTTTTCTTTATCACTTTGCATCATGTCCAACTTACCCTCAGACGTTGGTGAAGGGAGCCGCATTGCTCCCTTGGCAGTTGTGTGTCCTTCCCATGGGGATGGTGTTTCTACCATTGTTGAGGATGAAGTGTTTCCGTCAGTGGAGGATTTAATTCCCCGCAATCCCGACGTTAGGTCTAAAGAACTGGTGGAACTCAAGGCCAATTTCGGCTTTCCAAATCACGTCCAACTGATCCGGGCTGGTGGGGACGTGGTACAGGTTCATCGCCTAGGATAATATACTTTGTACACATATCCCTTTCTTATTGTCTATTCTTTCCCCCTCCTTACATTGGTAGAGGAATTATGTCGTCGTTACAGAGTATGTCTTGCTCATCTTGCGCCATACATCTACAAGATTATTAGAATGATGACCAAATTTGACGAGCTGGGCAGGGTTGAAATGACGCTGCAGCACTTGGTATATCTCTTCGGCCCAAGCTTTTATAAGGAAACGATATTGAATCTTCGCCATCTCAGAGGCAAATGCTTGGTGGTGAATACGGATGATAAGGTCAGTCGCAAGTTCTGCCTCAATTTCTTCTATATCAGGACCAAGGACGTGGTGGCAAACGCTGATGGCTTTCCTGAGGCTTGGAATTACACGCGTAAGTACCTAGTTTTTATTTGAATTCTTGGACTTGCTTCGGAATTAGTTGAAGTACTTTTCCTTTCCTACAGCCAACAATCAACCTCCCCTTCTAGTCACGCGCATTTTTGACTAGGTCGATCAAATCCCCCCCCCCCACATAGTAGGAATCTGCAACTGGCCGAGCTTCATCAAGAAGTTCAGACCGACTCTTCCTTTGACAAATAAATTCTTCTATTTGGACGTGGTCGTTTCATTTTCCGTTGTATGCCGATTCGTTTTACTAATTTCAACGCTTGTCCTTTTCCCAGGCAGGGGGTGTTCTCGAAGGAGTCGGGCACCGGTGCCATCCTTTCGGAGAAAGGCTGTTGTGCCTACGGCTTCTACTCCGACTTTGAGCGGCCGGACCTTTGCCTTCTTGTTTTAGTAACGTTCCACCTGCTTTTTTTGGGAGACCATTCTTATGTACGTCATATCTCTTCGTTTGTTGATCTCATCGATCTCTTGCCTTCTACTCTCGTCATTGTTAGTGTCGCTTTTACTGGTATGACTTTGACTGGTATGACTGCTTCGGTTATGTAGACTAGAGATTAGGGTGTCTCTCCTATGCTTGTCTTCGGGGTGGTTCTATACGCCCACAATACTTCTAGGAGTATTTCCAGCCACAATTCCTTGAAGTCTTCGAGCTTTTTCTTCATGATGTTTAATATGGATTTGTTGGAGGATTCTGCCTGCCCGTTACCCGCTGGGTGATACGGGGTTGACAATATCCTCTTAATCTGCTATTTCTCGAAGAATTCGATGGTTTTATTTTCGTAAACTGGGGTTCGTTGTCGTAGTTGATCTCTTTGGGTAGACCAAATCGGCAGATGATATTTATTCATATGAAGGTGATCACCTCTTGTTCGCATATTTGGGCTAACGCTCCTGCTTCCACTTATTTAGAGAAATAGTCAGTTAAAACAAAACAAAAAAAGCATACATTACCTCGTCCCGTTGGGAGGGGGCCCACGATGTCCACTCCCTACTTGATGAACGGCCATGGAGAGGTGACTGAGTGGAGATGCTTGCCTACTCAGTGAATTATTGGGGTGTATTTCTGAAATTTTTTGCATTTCTTCACAAACTCTGAGGTGTCTTTTTCATGGTAGGACTATAGTATCTTGCCCGTATGAGACATCTAACGAGCGCCCGATCGCTCGAATGAGCGTTGCAATGGCCTTCATGGAGGACGCTCTGGGTTTGGTTTGGGCCCAAACATTTTTCTAGAGGGCCGATGTATCCTCTTGTATAGGTCGCTATGAAGGAGGTTGTGTTCGGATGCCTGCATTCTTAGTTTTTTGGCTTCTTTTTTTGTGGTTTGGGAGTGTGTCGTCCTGCAAGCAGAAGATAATACGATTGCACCAATCCCAAGTTAAACTTACATATCTTACTTCGATCTAGTCTAGCGACGAGTTTAGGAGGTGGACTACACTTTTATCCTCGATCGTGATGCTTTTTGTGGTTGCGGCCAATATGGCGAGGCCGTTTTGACATTCTGAGCACGTGGGTTCTGGTCGAGCCGACATTCGTTGAACTTGGGCGAAGCTTACAGATCTTGGTATGATATTTTTGCAACCTTTATTCTTTGATTTGGAAAGTCCTTGTGACTTGGTTGACTACAAGCTGTGAATCATAGCGAAGCTTCAACCGTTTAGCCCCATACTTGAGTTCTAGCCTTAATCCTACAATTACAACATCATACTCGGCCTCATTGTGAGTCATGTCTGGGCATCTTACGGACTTGCGAATTACTTCGCCGGTAGGGACCTCGAGTACGAGTGCCTAGTCCATATCTGAAAGCGTTGGATAGGCCTTCAGTGTATAGGACCCATCGGTCTTGTGATTGGAGAGAATCTTGGACGACTTCCTTCTCGACCTCAGGCATTATCTTTGTGCTGAAGTCTGCAACGAATTCGGCAAGAACTTGCGACTTTATCGTTGTTTATGGATGATATGTGATATCGTGCTTCCTTAGCTCGATGGCTCATTTGGTCAACCTCCCCTATAATTCGGGTTTATGTAAAATGCTTCTCAGAGGAAAGGTGGTAACGACCGAGATAAGGTGGCACTGAAAATAGGGTTTAAGCTTCCGTGAAGACACTAGTGTCAGGCCTAGTTTCTCGAGGTGTGTGTTTTTCTAATGTAATAAATAGGAGATTGCGTACCTTTACTTTCTCAGATCCGTACTGCACTTACTTCCACTTTGGAGACGGCGAGGTAAACGAGGAAATGATCCCCAGAATCGGGTTTCGAGAGCAGAGGTGGTGATGATAGATATGCCTTTAGCTCTCATAGATCTTGTACGCATTCGGGCGTCCACTCAAGGCCGTTATCCTTTTTGAGTACATCGAGAATCCTGTGACATCTATCGAAAGACCGCGAGATAAATATTGATAAGGCGGCGGTTCAACCAATCAACCTTTGGGCTTGCTTCTTAGTAGTCAATTTCTCTGGTATACCTTCGATGACTTTGATTTGGTCTGGGTTGACTTTGATCCCCCGCTGTGACACTAAGAAACCCAAAAACATCCCCGAGGCTACGCCAAACGTGCACTTCTCTGGGTTTAGTTTCATTCTATAACGTCTCAGTATGTTGAAAGCTTCTTTCAAATGGTCGATATGGTCCTCCGCCCTTACTAATTTGATCAGCATGTCGTCAATATACATCTCCATGGTCTTGCCAAGCTAGTCTTTGAACATTTTTGTGACCAATCTTTGATAGGTAGCTCATGTGTTCTTCAACGCGAATGGTATGATCCTATAACAATATGTTCCTCTGTGGGTGATGAATGTGGTTTTCTCCTAGCCCCCTTCTTCCATAAGTATCTGGTTATAAATCGAGTATGCGTCCAGAAAACTCAGCAGTTTGTGCCACGCTGTCGTGTCGATGAGTTGGTGATATGTGGTAATGGGAACAAATCTTTCGAGCATGCATTGTTTCTGTGAAGTCTACACACATCATCCACTTCTCATTTTTTTTACCATCACTACGTTGGTGATCCACTTGGGGTATTTTTACTCCATCACCATTTTCTAATAGCTTATCCACCTCCTCATGGACGGTATCGTTGATGGCGGGGTTGAATTTTTTTCTGACCTGCCTTACCGGGGGTAGAACGGATCGATATTTAATTTGTGTAGGGAGATCTCCTTGAAGATGCCCGACATATCTGCATGGATGAAGGCAAACAATTCCGCATTAGTTATTAGGAATTGACTAAATTTACCTAGTTCTCAGAGTTTGCAGCCGATATAGGCCTTTTTGCTGGAATCGTTGGGGTATAATTGAACGGGGTCGAGATCCTTTATAGTTGAGTCCGCGGCTTCAACCGTTTTGGAGTCCATGATGACGTCCCTAGTCTCTTCTTGCGTCGACCTCGACCCTGTTGATTGTTATGCCTCTTTTTCCTTGTCTTTCTTCTGTTGGGTCATCGTGCTATCTAAGGCGATGCGATAGCATTTTCGGGACGTGCGTTGTTCTCCCCGTATGTTGAATATCCCCCAAGGCATTGGGAATTTGATTACTTGGTATAAGCTAGAGGGGGCGACTCTCATGGGATGTATCTATGGTCGTCATACTATGGCATTGTATGTGGTGGCTTGGTCCATGATGTGGCACGTTGTCTCCAAAGTTATGCCGCCGGCCAAGATGGGGAGTGTAATTTTAGCCGATGTTCGTTCAACTGCATTATTAAAACCGGTGTAATGCAACGTGGTACTATCTTGTCCTCGGGTCTCATTTGGGTGAGGACTAGGGTATGGATAATGCACGCTCCACTCCCATCGTCTACCATGATACGTTTGACATCAGTATCTAAAATTCGTAAAGTAATGACGAGAGCATCATTGTGAGGGAAAGTCAAATCGTCGGCATCTGACTCGTCAAAGATAATACTTTCTTCGAGTTCGTCATACCGTTCGTGCGTGATAGATCTTTTGAGATTGTGAGTGGCAGTGAATTTAACATCGTTGATGGAGGCATTATCGCTAACGCTGACGATCATGTTGATGGTGCGAGCTGGCGACGGTGGCTTCGGCAGGCCTTAACGTTCACGACCTCTAGCGAAGTTGTTTATCCCCTTGTCTCTTAGCAGCTCCTTGAGGTGTCCTTGCTGAAATATGTTCACAACCTCTTGCCTGATGGCGATGTAGTCTTCTATCTTGTGTCCGCGTTCCTGGTGGAATTCACAGAGGGCGTCACATTTCTAGTGCTCGGGTCAAACCTCATCTTTGGCGGCCACTTCACGTTCGTTATGAGTCCCTCCAGGGCATAGACTATTTCTGTAGATGACACATAAAAATTGTGAGCACACAATAAGGGGGCATACCTCTCTCGTTCCGGTGAGTCCCCGTCCTCAGCCTAGATGGACCTTCATCATAACAGATAGAAGGCGAGGCGGGGGCCCTGGCGTATGGCTGATGGCGTTCCCTATTTGGTCGTGAGACGGGGTGATCCCTCCTTATGTTGTCTCTTCGTTCTTTCCTGGGTTCGGTTTGTATCGAGGCGAGCCGTCGAGTTAGTCCGTTAAGGTCATCATTATCTGCTCGAACTTCGACATAGTAAGCATTGTGGATTTCATCCCAAGTGGTTGGAGGGTACTTCATCAACTGACTCAACAATTTTCTGGTCGCTCTTGAACCCTCTCTACTCAACCCGTTTTGAAAGGTCGCGACCGCCATCCCTTCGGACATGTTTGGTAGGGTCATCCTTACCTTGTTGAATCGGGGGAGGAAGTCCCTCAGTCCTTCTCCCAAGGACAGCTTGATGGCGAAGATGTCATTTACTCTTGTTTCGGCTTTATTGGCCCCGGCATGCGCCGTTACAAATTTATCAGCCATTTTTTCGAAAGTTTCTATGGAACGGGCTGGTAGCTGTGAATACCATGTTAATGCTCCTCCCGTGAGGGTTTTGCCAAATTTCTTCAGCAAAATAGAGGACATTTGTTCCTTGATGAGGTCGTTTCCCTTTACGGCGGTGACGTAATGAGTCACATGATCCTCGGGGTCCGTCGTTCCATCATATATCCTGAGATATGACGCCATTTTGAAGGTCTTTGTATGGCATATGGGGTTGCTTCCTCGCTATACGATTGTCCTACGAATCTACCGGTGTCCCTCTTTGGTAGTAGCTTAGGGGCACCCGGTATCTTGTCGACTCGTTCTTGGTGTTCTTTCATTTGATCTCTGAGCATTTTGTTTTCATTCTCCATTTCTTCCATCTTCGTCAGAATGGCGGCGAGGACGATGTCACCTGCATTGTTAGTAATATTGTGAGTTATATCTAGTGATGCTTGGTCGTCCTACTCGTCTACTCGTCGCACTGTGTGGGCTCTTGCGGTGTCTATGATCATTCATAAATCAGGTTTGGTGAGCATGCTTACTAACGTGTCGGTCAGCCACACTTTGAGGAGATTTTTCACAGCCGGTGGCGTATCCTCTCCTGTGGACGTGGAGGCCCCTTTTTCCATTTAGTTTTGTTATGCTGCAATAGGGGAGGTAGTGGGTGTCACGTCTATCGCCTAACATTTCACAGATCTCGTTGATAGCGTTCATGAGGTTACTAGGGAAGTCACCTGTCACTTTAATCCTATCTCCTTAGTTGCCTGCCATGTAGGTTTCCGTATGCGCAAAGGAAGAGAAAGATCTTGTGGTTTGTTAGGTTAGTGACTCACATGACTTGTAGATCTAAAGGAAACTAAAATTTGAGCTAAGAAATTCTCACTGACGACGCAAAACTGTTTGACCCAAAATTTAGATTCGGGTTCAACTAATTATATTTAAGTAAAATAGAGTCAACCTTATCTAATATTAATATACGAAAGACAAGATTATAGATTTTGTGACAGATAGTATATATATTTAACCGAATGGCAATAAATGTGAACAACACTAAAAATATTTAATGATCCAAAAAGGTGGCAGATAGCATTAAATAGTACTAGGAAATAACAATGAATGACATTAAGTAAATAAGAATGTGTGAGTCACCCGAAAAGGGGTGGGATCTGTGGATATTCTTTCTAACAATGATGAATGATTGATGAGCCTTTGAACATTCATGTTATTCTTGGATCAAGTGAAAAAGTTAGACAAGAATCTTAGTAAAAAGGTTATTTTCGTATGCTGCAATATGGCCAGATTCTCTCTATAAAGTCAATGTATTTTTTCTTACAAGTGAATATCTTATGCCCCTATCAATATGTCTCTTTCTATTTATATTATAGGGACACATTCCTAAAAACCCTAATAGTACAGGTAGAAAGAATATCCACTTAAATATTCTCGTTTGTATTCTATCCTAAAACTAGTCGTTATAACTTTGTCTAAGATGCTCGACTTCGACCTTGATCTTCGTCAACTCTTCGACCACACCCTTCATCGCTTCAAGGACCACTTCGACCTTGGGCATGTTTTTGTTTAAGTCGTACTGATGACACGTGGCGGTCTGTTAGTGGCTCCTTAATGTTAACATGATTGGATCAAATCAGGGATAATTTTTGACTCATACAAGAAAGCAACATATACTTAGGATAGTTCTAGAGATTTATAATAAAACTTTTTCACTTTTTGATTTCATAAAGAAAAAAGTTATCGAATGGATGAGTCGTTTAAGCGTTCCTCTAAACAAAAGAATTCCAAGAAAAATACTCCAAGAATAATGGAGTAGTTTAATTGCGAATATAACTTTTTATAACTACACGCTATTCATTTAGACCTTTCTTACCTGTCCAAAATTTCAATGTTCTTGCATGATGATGTACGTATACATAGCAAGAATGTAGCAAGTCTAAAGTTTGGTTCATTTTCTGAACGAAGCCAACTCTAGATTTCAAAAACACAACCATAACCAGAGACAAACCTAGAATAAGAGCAGGTCCAGCGGGAGCACAAACATTGCTTTCAGCTGCGATCCCATATACATACATATATATATATATATATATATATATATATATATATACATACATATATATATATGGGACAGTCCGGAGCACAAAGATCTCGCTATGTGCAGGGTCCCGGAAAAAACGGACCACGAGGGTCTATCGTACGCAACCTTACCTTGCATTTCTGTAAGAGATTGTCTCCGCGGCTTAAACCCGTGACCATCTGAGCAGCAACTTTGCACTCCTTCCATTACATATACACAGTGGCGAAGCCACATGGGGTTAAGGGTGGTCAACTGACTACCCTTCGTCGAAAACTTGTACTGTGTACGTAGGTGTACGTAGGTAAAATATTACGTTTTAGAGGTATATAACACATATTGAACACTCTTTGTCAAAAAATATTTTCACTACTTAAAAATTTGAACACCCTCGGAAAAATTTCTAGCTTCGCCACTGCATATACACATACATATGTCCAAGAATACCACATTATAGAGATCAGCGACCAGACAATATGACAAATGACCCACTGGCTGATTGCGGCGGCCAAATTGGGAGCAAAAGAAACAAATGGAAGGTGTCTTTGAAGAAAACTATTAAAAAAAATGCAAAAGTCAGTCGCGTACAGCTGACAATACAGATTCTGGAGTAGAGAAATCCTTGGATTTCAAATGCAATATATTCCAAATCCTTTTCGTATCTATATTACATCGACCAAGGTAAGAAGATATTCAAGATTACAACAACAACACACCCAGTATGTTCCCAATAGGAAAGAAGATATTCAAGATTAAATTATGAATTTAGCCAACGAGTTAATTTGTATTTTGTACAGACAAGAGATCCTACAGATATGAAATGGTATACTTGACAGCAACACAAATATTCAATCAATGCAGAATGATCTTTGCGCCCATCAAGCACTTTAAAAAAAAAGCAGCAAATACAAAAGAAAATGAGACCAGACCATACACGATCTTGAGAATGGACGTCATGCCAGCAACTCATGTTTGTCACTAATCACCAATTTCAGTATCATGAACAACCACCAGTTTTTATCTGAAAGTATAGGGTCCAAAATGTCGGTTTACAGAATTTGATATCTGTCAATGACAAAAACAAAACATAAAAACTATCACCTACCTTGCATAGAGCCATCCCTCTGTTGGAACTGCATATCATAGTATAACACACAGGCACTTATTCTGCTTCATGTCATCTGATGCTTTTTTCTCTGTTACACCAATGGTAGAATTCAAGAAACAAATGTTGGTTCAGAAACAACGAGACAACAAAAGAGCACATATCCTAGAAAGGAAAATGGCAAGAGACAGAGGAAAGAACAAAATGAATCAAACATATTATAGGCAATTCAATGTAATACTGCTTTCTGTTTCGATTCATGTATATGCCTATCGATATGTTAAGTGAATTTAAGCTGACCTTTCTCTTGAGCTGGTGGTTGAACAACCACATGCATGGTCGTAACTCCTCCTGGAATATCACATAATGGGCTTCTGCACTCACCCACAGTTCTGTTGTTTTCCAGTATTCTTCCAGCGCTGATTAACTTGACATCTTTTACTGTCCGCGGACCATTATCCTTCTCTGTAAATATGATACACGTTTCAGGAAACATGACTTTGCAATCAAGATTGAACCCAGAAAATCATCCAAGAATAGATAATACTAGCAGATATTCTTTGACAACAGAGACAAAGTGCAAAACATTAGGGCAGATAATCTTAAAAAAATAAAATGCAGTTAGAGAAAATTGGTCAATTTTCTAAATTGCTAGCTTTCTCTTTGCTATTTTTAGATTGCATTGCAGCTTAATGCTTTTGAAGTCCTCTCTAAAGCTGAGAAACAGGAATTACTCTATACTTGATCTGGTGAACTGTGCAAAGCTTAAAGTTCAATCAAGGTTTTGACGTACTTAGCATAGTGTGAATGTAATAGATAATTCTAAATGATATGAGTGAACATACTGCCATCGGAACTTGGTGCATTGAAAATGTTGGTTTATACTAAATGAAAAAATAGATACCCAATAATTGAATAGCAGACAACAAGGCACCGGCATGCTCAGACAATTCATTTCGGATGTCTATCAGGAAGAACTTGAAAGGCTTGATCAGGTTCATGTCATCTGAACAATCAGAGACTACTATCTACTTTCTTAACTACTATTATCTCTTTAGAGAAGCCTAGAACAATCTCAAGAGGAAATATGCCACTGTTTGATTGAAGCTGCAAAGCGCCTCAACTATCTGAATAACGACGTGTCAAAATTTCTTTCATTCAGAGTCCTAACAAAATTTACCCATAGAGGCGTAAGTAAAGGAATTATCGACAGAACTACAGATCATAGACTAAGAATCTAGCCAATTGACATCAATTTGCTGAAAGCTCCAAAGTAATTTTGGAGTCTTAACAACCACGATTATGGTTCTCAGAGCAATCAAGCATCCAACAGAAATCTTGAGTAAATGAAAAACTCACACACAATTAACAGCTATTGAAAGACTAAACTAACCTTTAGGCCACTGAGCAAGGATGTTCTCCTTTAAAGTCGCAACGCTTGTAGCCACAGAAAAACTCTTCGGACCAATGTCCGTTCCATCAATCAATCTAAACTTGATCTCCAGTTGATCTTGAGCTGCAGACATCCTTGTTCCAAATTACAAAACAAACCCCAATATAAGGAATCTTATCTTCCTAAAAGCTGTTCAGCCTTAATTAACACAATTGCAGGAGCTCACAGGACCAAAGAATTTAGTCTTTGGTTCTTCACACTCTATGGATCTCATCAAACTTCCAAATCCCAGCCTTAAATCTTCAGAGAAAAACAAATTATAAATTTATAAGAGACTATCAGATGCCAATATTGACAATAAATACATAAAAGCAAGCAAAATCAAATAAATCATAAAACTTTCTCAGATTAGAATATTAAGAAGAAGAAAAAAACAGAGTCAAAATAGAATTTAAACAACAATATGCTAAAAGAAATTAAATAATCAATACTGTGAGGTAAAATTAACCAATTAATCACTAAATTTAGGCACCTCAAAAGTCAAATAAGCATTTAAAACTAGAAAATAGCTACAATATCTACTCAAACTACAGACTGGATTCATCAAAGTTATAATTCTGCAAAAATAAAATAAAATATTGGATCTTTAATAGGAAAAAAGAAGAAAATTTATGCATGGTTGTACTTACTGATAGGAAAAACTGATCTGCAAACTGTCCTCTATTTAACCAACAGAATAATTTCATATGATTTTCCTCTCAAGGCAAGAGAGGAGCTACAAAAACTAGTCTAGGTAAGAAGAAAAAGAAAGGGTAGGTAATACGTGTAATGCATTAAGAATTTAAAATAAGAAAATAAAATATTACTATATTTTTTATTATTAAAGGGAAAAAAAAAAAGGAAAGTGGTGGGGGGGAAAAGAAGAGGGAGGAGATGAAGAAAAATCGGCAGTTTCGGAGTTTTCAAAGTCTTATTTTCTCTCTCTACATCTTCGGTCAATGAAGTTACTATCTCTCTTCTTTGTTCCCTTCGCCTTCTCTTCCTCACTCTATGGAATTATCGACATCTTTTCTTCTTCGAACTTTCTTTATTACTACCAGTACAATTATTCTCACTTTTTGTTTTCAAAAGGAAAGTTAATACTTGTTTGGTCTGAATACGATTTATGTCGGGATAAGTTTGGATTAATTATGCTAGGATTAATTATCATGATATTATATTTTATTTACTGTTTGATATGTTGTATTAAAATGACAATTACATAATTTTTAAGAAAAAGATATAAGTTGTTCCGACACTAATTACCCCACTGTCTACACAGTATAAAGTATGCCGGTATTAATTTTAATCCCGACATAACTTATACCAAATTTACTAACTAAACAAAGTATTAATATTTTTATACCAGTATTATACCTTCTTATACCTTATACCAAGTGACCATATATGTAATTGGCAATTCAAGAGTATGGGATCTACTTATCAATGAAATTGATGCAATTTTGAGACACAAGCATTAGTAGATAAACTTATTTAATATTTGTAAATTAATAGAGGAAGGTAGCAAGTAAAATACTCCCTTCGGTCCAAAATAAGTGTTTTTTTTATATTTATTTTCACGTATATTAAGAAATTCACTTTTTAGCATTAATTAATAATAAAATTGACCATATTAACCTTTAATATCCCACATAAATACTCCTAACACATATTCCAACACTATTTACTCCAAGTGCAATGTATGAAAAAAATAATTAATTCATTTTTAAAATCTGAAAAAATCACTTATTTTAGACCACAAGAAAAAAGCTAAAAAATCACTTATTTTGAACAGAAAGAAGTAGTTCGCACAAACTTATATGAAGCTTGTTATCACTTATCAAGAAGAAGAAACTAAATATTTAATGAAGTGACCGTTTGACAATTGGTGTGAGTTTAATTCTTATTTTCTTCACCTAAAGCTTCCTTATCTCCTTATGTGATTTAAAAATAAATAATTAAAAGTTCTGTTTTATTTGAGCTGGAAATTGGTTATTTTCTTAAATCTTTCTCTACATAGGAATCTTTATTGCTTCTTTTTATCCTTTGGGTGCATTTAAAGGGATTCTTATCAAATTTAGTTTATTTAATATTGAAAGTTACGAAACATGGGCTACACAAAATCAAAGCTGGTACGACGCACCATTAGTGTTAGGTAGCATATTACTTTACTTTCCTCGGCAGGATTTATTTATCAATTTCTACTTTGACCACCTAGTGATTCTCACTGTTACTTATCAAACCCATAATAAGTACATTAAAAACCCTTTTCCCCCAATTTCGGTTTCACTAATTGAATTATATCCGATGATTAGGATAATGCACTTCATTTTCTAATCTTTCCTTTATCACTGTTTACGAGCTAATCCCACCTTAAGAATTCATTAAAAAAGAACATCCCCACCCCACCCCCACCCCAAGGCGGAATTCTTCCATCCGTGTACAAAACGCGTTGCTTATTGGAGTAGAGTTGACAGGTCCTACAATTCCTCTCACCAACAAAAACATGATCAATAACAGAATATTCAAAGTTATATGCAACAACAACAACAACAACAACAATTCAGTAAAATTCCATTAAAGGGGTCAGGGATAGATCTTACCCCTATCCCGAAAGAGTAGAGAGGCTATTTTCGAAAGACCCCCGGCTCAAGAAAACAAAAAGACAAAAAAAGACAATATTAGTATCACCAACAACATGAAACCCAGAAGAAAGATGCAAAGCAAAAGCGATAGCTAGTAAATAGGTGTTGCACTGAAAATAATTATGATACTGGCAATCAACTCGCTTGAGGACATATATGCAAATGATGAAATGTCTTGAAATATCAAACCTCAAGACATGCCAAGTTGCCAACCCACGATAACAGAAGCAATAAGGTAAGAGTGGATAACTTTTTTTTAAAAAGAATCTGCACATATCAAATGTATATCATGATTCATGAATCTTACAAAACAAGTACAAAAATAAGAACCAAGGAAGTTTCCCAACTATGTGAACCAAATTTCCATAGCCTACAGTCTAACATGACCAAGATGATTGAATCAAGAAAACGTTAGAAACGTGGAGTAATGACAACAAAACTAAAATGATATTTATGTTGAAAGAATCATCTCTATAGCTAAACGGAGCCAATGCGGGAGCCTCTAAACAGGGCCAGCGCCTAGCTTTTCTTTTTCCAATGCTCCAATTTGTATCACTGATGGCAATGATGAGCATTCTCCGGGACGCCTCATCATTGCCTCTTAAGCTATAATATAATAAAGGGTAAGCTACACCCCACATAAGAGGCCAAAAATATTGTCCTTTGTCCAATCAATATAATCAGGAGTCCAACTTCTATTTTACAGACTGAAAGAATGAATCTCATGCCCATGCTAGAGATGCAGGTTCTCTTTTGTAGGAGTCAAAGCAGCAGATCTGAAAACCTGAATATATCCGGGCAATTAGCCATGTGTCGGAATGTCCTTGTCACCTGGATTTGAAGTTCCCTAGCACCAAAGAAAGTTTGCAAGGCCTGTGGCTTTTAAAATTCTCCTGTGTTGTCCTTGAAACCATTGACTACCCCAATATGTGGCAATTCCTGATAAAATCGTTGGAGCTGTTAATGAACTTGGTCCAAAAAGGACGGAGATGCTCAAAGCCTATCTCGAGCCAAGGTTTAGCCTGGCCGTTGTAATGGATTACGGCAGCCTTCTTCACATTATTGATATTGGTCTTATTCTGATAGCCCAAGCCAAGCATGTGCCACGAGGGTTCAATTGGGTGAACATGACCCTTGAATGCAATCAAAGCAGGAGGCAGCGTTCCAAGCTTCCACATTGTCAAGTTTGACTTCAGATTCTACAATGATTAAAAAGTATAACAATGTCTATTCAGAATCTACAGATATTTGATAAGATCAAATCTTTAATAGTTGGAACAACAATAGTAAATGAAGACCCTGACGACCAAAAAAAATGTATGGTTTCAAATCCTTAATTATATTTTTATGTCACAGGG